>OX243826.1:1533281-1680781 GCA_945859605.1 Lumbricus rubellus
AACGTCTTTATTTTTAAATTGTCCATTAAGATGTCTTTGAAATGACGACACGCCTGCAAAGCTCCCAGGAATCTTTGGATCGAAGTACGTCTCCATCGATATTCGCCGATCAGTAAGTTATCCAACTCGTCAGTCTTTGCTGTTTTCCGCGACTGCTCTTCGGTGTGACTGATGACGATTCTTCAATGGGATTATTAATATACGTCCATCGTTCCTGATTTCCTATGAGCTCGCGAGGTATGTTTGAGTCTTTCAGCGCGTCGGCCAAGAGCCGCCAGCCGGTTGGTGGTGAAGCGGTCGTACGTTTTCTCATCAGATCGTTCACCAAGTCGACCATGTGCGTCTTCGGAATAGTTGCCTCTTTCAAAATAAGTTCACCTTTAGAAGTCCAAGACACTTCGGGGTTGCTCTTCATGTGCGACAAGAGTCTAGCAGCTTGAGTTTTCCATTTCTTTGGCACCGTTTCCAATACTTGCGTCTCTATGCTGCTGCTGCTGCTGCTGCTGCTAGATTTGATAGAGTCCGTAGGGTCGACCGCCGCCGCCGCCGCCGCCGCCGCCGCCGCCGCTGCATCTTCTTTGATTTCGAACTTGGTAATTTTGGCGGGTTTGTCAATGTGCAAGTAACGACTCAAACTGTTTGTATACAGTTTGGCTTTATCATCGTCTGCAATATTTCTATGCAAAATATCGTACATCTGTGTATCCAATCTCGACAATGTTTTGTCCAGCATTGTTTCTTTCCACTTTTCAATTTGTCTAGGCTCCACCAAAACCATCTTCTTCGTATGTTCCATACTATATTTTATTACTTAGTAATGTACCAAGAAAAGAAAGTACTGGCGTAAGTAATGCTCCTATGAATCCACCAGTCTGCACTATACGCTTTTTGATTTTTCGTCGTGTCTTCTTAGAGGCAAGTTTTCTCAACTTGTGTTTGAAGCGAGCGAGTCTTTTCTTCTGACCCTCTTTCAAAGGTACTGCGCCTTTTAAAATGTTGAGCGCACACTCGCAAAGACAGCAAAGCAGAGAAGAATTACAGTCTTTCAAAATCTGTTTCCTTACTTTAGGCGAAGCCTCTTTAAGCAGCCTGAGTTTCTCAAACTTCTCCTCTATGGGTGCAGTCATTTTGAATGAATGAGAGATAAAAGAAGCGTGCGAGTTTATATTCATTTCCTTACATAGACATAATGCGTCTCGCCCGGAAAAATATTTGTCCTCAGTCGACAGCGATCGTCAGTTTCTGGTTTCAGGTCAATCAAAAGATACCCGAAAGGCGCCATGGTTGCGTCGTGGAATGCTTCTACCATGAAATTACTCTTGCCAGGAAACATCTGCCTAGCTAGTATAGCAACCTGCGTGCTGTCTCTAACGTTTTTGAAAAGAACAAAGTAATGCGCATTCAGGCTGATGGTCCTTGTATGCTTGCCGCTGTAAAAAAGGTTCTGCGTCAGGTATAGTATAGAAACGTTCATGTGATGACTAATCTTTGTGAATAATTTCGAAACCCTCTCGTCCGTTTCGCTCATAAGGTCGTCTAAAATAAGCAGAGTCTTCTGCTTGCCATCGAAAATACTCAAGTCGGGCAGGCCTTCATGAAACTGAACGTGTGGATATTTGTCGAATATTTCTTGATAGATTCCATAACACCATATAATTTTTTCTATGGTCGGTTTGACCATATATTCTAAATGATCTATAAAACGTAAAGTGAAGTTTGTCTTTCCACATCCACTGGGTCCACTGATTATAGCCGAGAACGGATGTGTCCAAGTCGGGTCCATAGCGAAAAATAACTGTATGTTGCAGAGTTCTTTACTTTTTATACCACATATATTCTAACAGTTCCAAGGATGCGTACAGCGCACGAGGGGCAGTGTGTGGCAATGTCCGCACAAGCCTCGCACATGTTCACATGCGTACAAGGAAGAGATAAAATTTGCACTTGTCTTTCTTCACAGACCTTGCAAATAACTGCCTTCTTTAGTTTTTCGTTCTCCGCTTTAAGTTTCATAGTACTATACTTTACAACTTTTTCGTCCTCGCTTTGAATGCTTTCCTCATCTTCGCTTTGACACATTATACATTCACATTTGTAGTTTCCACAAACATCCATTTCGCATTTACTAATTTTTGGACACATATCGACTGGTGCAGCTCTTTAGTAGAAGGTCAGAATGTGTAATGACTGTTTATGAAGAAGTGCTCCTCTTATAATGGCATAATAAATATTGCATGTGTGTGCGTGTGGGTGGGTGTGTGTGTGTGTGTGTGTGGGTGTGTGTATGTGTGTGTGTGTGTGTGTGCGTGTGGGTGTGTGGGTGGGTGTGTGTGTGTGTGTGTGGGTGCGTGTGTGGTCGGGTGTGCGCCCATTACAATGCTCGCGTTATAGTGCAAGATGGGTGATGAGTCAGCGGAAAATACGCTTACTAAGCGCCTGCTGCTGCTGCGCAAAGAAGGGGTGGGGTGGGAGGGGAGGGGAGGGGAGGGAGGGGTGGGAGGGGTGGGAGGGGTGGGAGGGGTGGGGTGGGAGGGAGGGTTGCCAGCCTCTGCACCCAATTACCACTTCAAAGGGATTTGCCGTCACACTTCAATAAGCATTAGTCATGTGGGGTGTCGCCCTGGTTGGGGGTCAGCCCGTGTGGGGTGTCGCCCTAGTTGGGGGTCAGCCCGTGTGGGGTGAAAAGCCCCTATGGGTTTGGGGGGGTAATGACCCCTTTACCTACTACTGCTGGCATTAGTTCATTGTTGTCTGCATGTAGCCTCCTGCACTAACTCTATGCTGATGACGTGCAGGCCTATGCTCAGAGCTTTGCCGCTGATGCAGTGTGCACGTCAAAAGTCCCGATATAAGTCACTCATCTATATAAATAAAAATGAACTTTCCAATAGTTCGTCGCATTTTCACGCTGAAAGTGACGCACCGATTGTTTTGAAAATTTTACAACACCTTCCATTCCCATACAACCGTGTGTTAAGATGTTTTCACCCGAAAAAACGCTACCGTTTCCACAAAAAGTGAACTTTGCAATCCGTTCGCCCGCCATTTGCAAATTAAACACGTCCCACACGGCTAAACGCTGTCTCCAAACACAGCAGCCGAAACATCAATGAGGTGGCGTTCTGTGACGTCATAGGCGAGTCGCGATTAATTTACCAAAGAGGCCGCTTTTAGGCCTTTTCGCAGAGCGGCCTTTGGGCTTGGAATGGACGCTGCGACGGAGGAAAGGAGCGGAAGGAGCGGGACAAAGACGGTGGGGAGGGAGCGGAGGGGGAGGGGAGGTGGAGGGGAGGGGGAGGGGGAGGAGAAGAAGGAGGAGGAGAGGGAGGTGGAGAGGGAGGGGGAGGGGGAGGGGGAGGGTGTCACGTATCACCGTCGTGACACGTGGACGATCGCTTGACCGCTCCTTGGCCGATCCTCGGCCCATCCTCGTGCGGACGAACCTTCTGTTGCTGGCGCCCTCTGGTGTTTTCTGAAGGTAGCTGGAGGTGCGTCAGTGACGAGTCTGCAGTCTGCTGACCACCGCCGACCTGTCTGGACGAAGGCTGGAGCGAGAGGGAAGGGACTCGGAGGAAAGACTGTCTAGTCGAACTGTACTTTGGTGTCTGGAGAGAGAGAAGGAACTGCGACGATTTATAAAACTTATGTTAATGTCGACGCCTAAAGAAAGGCTGTTTATGTTCGAATACATATTATTGAAGAGTGAAGGCGTGTTGAAGTTTTGTGATAGTAAAAGAACCTGGGTGCATCGACGCAGTTGAAGGGTCGATGTCACATTTGGCGCAGCCGTACAGAAAACACGCGGTCTTCACGTTATAGAGGTGAGTCACTTCATTCCGCCATTGTCTGGGTTTAATCTGGCTCCAGCCGAGAATAGGGGTAGGCCTATTTATAATTTCTGTGCATTGCTGGTTTGCAGGGTGTGTTCTGCCGCTGTTCGGGTTTGTTGTTTGCCGAATTACTTAATTTGTGGGGTCCGTTTGAAATGGAGAAATTGACTTTGGTGCAGTGGCTCAGAAGATGGCTACGCACACGTTGCGGGTGTTGTTGATTGCGCTTGGTGGTGCGGAGGAGTTGGTTGGTGAAATGGCCCGGGAGGAGCTATTGGATAGTTGGGCGGAGCGCGTGGCGTCCGGGACAGATAAGCCTGTTTCCGTTGGTAAGTCTACAGCGGACTTTGAGAGGGAGAAGTCGGCGTTTGCGAGAGCCGAGTTTGAAGAGGAGCGACGTCTGTGGGTGATAGAGAAAAAACGTCGGGACCAAGAATGGGATCGGAAGATGGAGCTTTGGACAGCAGACAGAATTCAACGTGAGGATGAATTGAAAGAAAGAGACATACTGCTGCTGGCGGGAGTTAGGGCCAGCGAGTTATTCATTGAGACCGAAAGAGTTAGGATAGCAGACGAGAAAATTAAGCGAGAGGCTGAATTGAAGGAAAGAGAAATACAGTTCATGGCTGGATTTAAGGCCAGAGAGTTAGTCATTGAGACAGAACGAGTTAGGATAGCAGACGAAAGGAGTAAACGAGAGGCTGCATTGAAAGAAAGAGAACTGCAGCTGATGGCTGGATTTAGGGCTAGAGAATTGTTGCTAACTGCAGAAATAGCTAAGGTGGCGGAAGAGGACAAGAGGGAGAGTGAGTTGAAAGAAAGGGCATTACTGCGAATAGCCGAGTTGAGAGACAGAGAATTTAAGGAGAATGAGGGTGAGTTCGGGGCATGTAGAGACGTGAAGAAGAGAGAGATAGAAAGGTCTCAAATTGGGGAAAATTTTGTCGGAGGCAGACCCATGGTTGTTTCTTTTGGAAGACCCGTCCAGCGCTTTGAGGGCAATGGGGGGTAGGGGTCAAAGGATAGAAAGGTCTCAAATTGGGGCAAATTTTGTCGGGGGCAGACCCATGGTTGTTTCTTTTGGAAGACCCGTCCAGCGCTTTGAGGGCAATGGGGGTAGGGGTCAAAGGAATTTTGTTCGCCCGTATTCTCCGAAATTTCAGGGGGGACATTCGAGCCCAGCTCCCAGGGGTGGGGCTGGTAGAAAACCTAAAAGGTGTCACATTTGTGGCAGCATTTTTCATTTACAGGCTTCTTGCGATCAGGTTCGAAACGAGGGACAGAGGTCTGAGGGGTCACAATATGTGCGACGTATAAATACATGTACCACTGACAGGGGCTGGCAGGGAAAGCCAATTCATTATCCTAGTGTGTGGATTAATGATGGTATTCAAAATTCCCAACCGGAGCAAACAAATGAGCCACAAGGGGCATTGCAGTGCGTTGACCACGTTTCTGATGTACAGGGTGGCTCAAAAAAAAATGTACCACCGGATAAAATGCAATATCTTCGCAACCGATTGCAATTTTTCTCCGAAAATTTTCCAATTTGAAGGGAAATGAATTTCCAACAATCCCTGAAAGTTTCACTGAAAACTTTTTATGTTTGCAAAAGTTACAGCTGTTTAAACTTTGATTTTCGTTTTTTCAAATTTCCGTGGAAAAATTAACGTCAATTCTTGATTTCCATGTCAAATGATATCACTTTTCACTACGGCCTCAGAAATACGTTTTGCAGTTTATTGTGGGGTATGATGTGAGTGTCCACTCCCTGCTTTAATACGAGCTCGAATTCTTTTTGTGAAGCTTAGTATAGCCTTGTTGATCGAGTCCTGCGGCAACTGATCCCACATTAGCAGCAGGACTTCCTTCAGCTAGCCAATGTTCTCAGACTCGGGATGAAATGTCTTGCAGCATAGCTTCCCAGACGTGGTAAGCAAGAGGGCTAAGGTCTGGTGATGTTGTTAGTCACCTTTGCCAATAAATTTACTGGAGTGGATTGCAAAAATAAGGTAGCGTCATCATAATCAGCCTTGCCGTGCGAGCAAGCAGGCGCACTGTTCTGCTGGAAAATAAAACGAGATGTCAGAGCTCACCTGGTCTTCAATGAGTCTGGGTAAGAGAGTTCAGCGATGAGTTTGACATTTAGCCTACTGAATGGGATTAAATGCAGTCTTTTCTGGCACCCGTGACACATGCCAGCAAATCTGATGCTGAAACCACGATGTGCTTTGCAAACTTGACCCTTTCGATTACCAAGCGAATTTCTTGAAAATCGTACTTTTTCCATCAGACCAAGCGACCACTTCCTGCCTCGCTTCTAACATCTGATCTTCGTTACATAAACATGTTTACAGATAGCCTTCAATATGCTCAGGATCCACTTTTCACTGGGTATTTTGCTATGATTACGCGATGTCCCAGTCTCTGTTCACGCAGCGTCCGAGTTTCCATTTTATCTTCCGCAGAAACTTTTCCCATGACGTTCAGTAATGAATTCACGAATTGAGTCCATAACCTATAAACTATCACTAAATACCAACAGTTTGCTGCATAAACAGCTTCTTTACAGCTCTTAGTGAGGACGTAGGACATCATCATCATTTCTTATGATGTAATTTGCAAAAAATCTTAATGAAATCACATTGTATTGGAACTTTATTCTCCGGATTTTTGAAAAAACGAAATTTTAAGTTTGAACAGCTGTATCTTTTGCAAACAAGACAATTTTCAAGCGAAACTTTCAGGGATTATTGGAAATTCATTCCCCTACAAATTGGGAAATTTTCGGAGAAAAATGTCAATCGGTTGCGAAGTTATCGCATTTTATCCGGTGGTACATTTTTTTTTGAGCCACCCTGTAGATACTGAAGTTACACAGAGTGTGGTGGCCTCAGCTGTCAATCCAGTGAGGGTGGCAGAAAAAGGAATTCATTGTTTATCTGTGGGAGTGGAGGTAATTAAGTCGTGCTATATTGATGTTCCTGTTGCTGGTGAAACAGGGTGTGGTTTTCAAGTTGTATCTGCATTGAACGATGGTGGGGCAGAGGTAGCAGTTGCAAAACTGAGCACAATAGACAATCTTGGTCATGTAGAGCACATTGGTTCTACTACATTGTGTGGCATAGAATGTGCACCTGTTATTGCAGATCTGGTCAGTGTTGATCATAAGTGTGATGTGGCGATGAATGGTGATTTTTATAAGCAGTGGCTACCAGTCATATGTGCTGTGTGTTCAGAAGCCGATGATTCTTTGGTAATTACTGCGAGTAGTAATGTTGAACAATTACAGTCATGTTCTTATCAGTGTAATGCTGTAATGCAGAATGTAGGCCTAACTGGTGAACTCGACCTTGATCATGATCGAACTAATCCAGTCTATGCCAACACAGTGGTTGATGATTACGAGGATGGTGAACTGTTAACAACTAACATTGTTGACATTGATCTTGATGATCGGAATGATGATAACATTGTTGCAATGGATCTTGTTGACCTGCATGTTATTGACTCTATTGCGAATGATCATACTGAGTGGAATGATGATAACAGTGTTGCGATGGATCCTGTTGATACTAACTCTGTAACGAATGATCAGACTGAGTTGAATGATGATAACAGTGTTGCGATGGATCCTGTTGATACTAACTCTGTAACGAATGATCAGACTGAGTTGAATGATGATAACAGTATTGCGATGGATCCTGTTGATACTAACTCTGTAACAAGTGATCAGACTGAGTTGGATAATACTAACATTTTTGCCATTGATCCTGGTGATCTGAGCAGGGTTACGGGTAGTCAGGTAAAATCATCGATAGTCAAGATGGCTGCAGACCATACTCGGTCATGGCATGATTATGGGGTTTTTGTCATGTGGGATGTGAGGGAAATTCCCAATGAAACCAGTGGGGTAGCACCTGGGTTACTCATATTTGGTCGATTGCCTCGTGGACCTTTAGCAGTGCTAAATGAAACGTGGTGTGGTGAACGTGAGTTTCCACTAGACTTAGACAAACCACCTTGGGAATACATGAAAGATTCACATGCACGATATGGCAAGGATGGTGTACCTTTAGCCATGATGTCTTGTTGCTTCAGTGCATGTAGTGTTGCTGTTGCATTGCATATGTTTCACATGCAAGATGTGATTCATCGTATTGTTGGGACAATTTGCAGACGAGTGTATGATGCTTGCAGTAGAGATTGGCAAACAACCATCAAGGCATCTGAACAATGGTTGTTTGATTCATCATGCATGACGCTGACCCAGTTGGTCAATTAAGTGGTATCGCATTTAGCCTATGTGTGCAGCACATTATAGTTGGCTGACAGTAGTCAAGTCACGGGTTGTTTGAGCGACTACCTGTTGTTTCATTTAAGGGTTTTGTTAGTGATTAAATATAGTGTTGTATGATGTTTTTGCTAGATCATACCCATAGTTAAGTTACAAGATTTGCTAGATCATAGTTAAGTTACAAGACGTTAGATACAGTTTATCATTTATAGGGAAGATGCATGTTCTTGTGTACACTTTACCGGATGGGGCCAGATTAGACTAATGGCCGGATGGAGTGTACTCTGTAGGGCTTAGTTATTAGTATACTAGTTTACTTAATGTGCTTCTGTTGCTTTCTGTTGCATCTTCCGGTATACTCATGGTCAATGGTCGATTGGTTCGGAGGATGTTCTGTCCGTTCCAGCCAGAAGCATCCTCTTGTGGATGGAGATGTCACGTATCACCGTCGTGACACGTGGACGATCGCTTGACCGCTCCTTGGCCGATCCTCGGCCCATCCTCGTGCGGACGAACCTTCTGTTGCTGGCGCCCTCTGGTGTTTTCTGAAGGTAGCTGGAGGTGCGTCAGTGACGAGTCTGCAGTCTGCTGACCACCGCCGACCTGTCTGGACGAAGGCTGGAGCGAGAGGGAAGGGACTCGGAGGAAAGACTGTCTAGTCGAACTGTACTTTGGTGTCTGGAGAGAGAGAAGGAACTGCGACGATTTATAAAACTTATGTTAATGTCGACGCCTAAAGAAAGGCTGTTTATGTTCGAATACATATTATTGAAGAGTGAAGGCGTGTTGAAGTTTTGTGATAGTAAAAGAACCTGGGTGCATCGACGCAGTTGAAGGGTCGATGTCACAGAGGGGGAGGGGGAGGGGAGGGGGGAGGGGGGGGGGGAGGGGGAGGGGGAGGGGGAGGGGAGGGGGGAGAGGGAGGGGGAGGGGGAGGGGGAGGGGGAGGGGGAGGGGTAGGGGGAGAGGGAGAGGAGGGGGAGAGGAGGGGGAGGGGAGGGGGGGGGGAGGGGGAGGGGGAGGGGGAGGGGGAGGGGGAGGGGGAGGGGGGGGGGGAGGGAGAGGGGGAGGGGGGAGGGGGAGGCGGAGGGGAACCTCTTTTCAGCCTCAGCAACGCGTGGCCGGGTTCAGCTAGTATTTCATAAAGAGATAAAAACCAATTTCAAAAAGAACAATAAATTATCTATGTCTTTGCTTGCAATAATATCAAGGTGATAGTAGTCTTATTAAAATCCAAAATAAGGTGATAACGACGATGATTATGATGACGACGACGACGACGACGACGACGATGATGATGATGATGATGATGATGATGATGATGATGATGATGATGATGATGATGATGATGATGATGACAACGACGACAATGATGATAATGATAATAACCGTCCTTATCAGAGTCCTTACTTGGTACAGCGTGAACGAGGTTCCTGGCAGGTGATACTCGAACAGCCTTCCAACGGTGGCAGTGGTGTCGACCAGACCCCAACCGATGGGGGTCCCGCCTGACCCTCCAGTCCCCCGTCGCACGTCCTCCACCCTCAACCTCTCGACGATGCTTTCTCCCTCCCTCGACGTTGCAGCGACCGTAACCATGGCAACAACGATGCTGTATAGCAGAAGCGGCATTGACGTCATCGCTCGTCCGCCGCCATCTTGTTGCGCGGCATGACAGTGACTGTTACTCATTGCGGCCATTGAGTCTTTCATCTTTCATCGACAATTGTGCGCGATTAGCGCGACAATGTCTGCCGTCTTTGTGCTAGAAAATAATGCTTTCGTTGATTATAATTATTTTCTGCTTAGCTGTAACTCGGTCAACGCCGCTATTTTTCAGCCCCTGTAAAGTAACATGAAAAACGTTTTTGCATCACCACAATAACCTTTGGTCTGCGTTTAAATTATTATTCAGATTGTCCACGATTTATAGGCTGCACTCTAAGGTGACCCATTACTAATTTCCATTCGTCTATCTCCAAACGTGTTTATAATGTTCACTATAACGACATTAGACTTATACACCTTTTAAACTTTTTAAACTATTATTATATATATGAAAGACGCCATCGTGCATTAGAGATCGTCATAGAGACATAGAAGATGAGACAGCCATTTTGTTGCTGTGCACGGCTCTCGTCCGCCCTAACCAATCACACCATCCGCCATTTTCAAATAAAATTATTCGACACAACATAAAACAATTCTGCATTCATCCTTAACACTCGAGCGTCCAGACATTCAACGAAAAGAGAAATATTCCCCGTCTAAACGCAGACCGTGTTTCTTCCTCGCCTTCAATACTATTAACATAAAGCCACAGCATCGGGCAGCCATCTATGTCTTTGCCAGCCATGAAGATACGCTGACTCTCAACACGACAGGCTTGCAATGAATGATGCTAATGTTCTCCGCGGCCAGACCAATATTGCTGTCCGCTAAACGGACGGAAGGACGGACGGATGGACGGATGGACGGGCAGGCATGCATGCGCGGAGGGACCAGGGAGGGTTGGCGGGCAGAGCGCCGCAGCCTGACTGCGGGAAGGGCGGCCGTGCATAAGCCCTGCGTGCGCCTGCCTGGCGACTGAACGAGCGCCAGTCTTTGCTAAACCAATAAAACAAGATGTTCAAAGGCTGTGTGTTCACTGTGTGTATATATATGTGTGTGTGTGTGTGTTCAGTGTATATATGTGTGTGTGTGTGTCCAGCAGGAAGATGCGTGTGCGCATGCGTCCACGTGAAGGTTGTGTCTATAAATTATGTGTATGTGGATTTATGTATGTATGTATGTATGTATGTATGTATGTATGTATGTATGTATGTATGTATGTATGTATGTATGTATGTATGTATGTATGTATGTATGTATGTATGTATGCATGCATGCATGCATGCATGCATGCATGCATGCATGTATGCATGCATGCATGTATGTATGTATGTATGTATGTATGTATGTATGTATGTATGTATGTATGTATGTATGTATGCATGCATGCATGCATGCATGCATGCGTTGAATATGTATGTATTCAAGTATGTATGTATGTATGTACGTATGTATGTATGTATGTATGTATGTATGTATGTATGTATGTATGTATGTATGTATGTATGTATGTATGCATGCATGCATGCATGCATGCATGCATGCGTTGAATATGTATGTATTCAAGTATGTATGTATGTATGTACGTATGTATGTATGTATGTATGTATGTATGTATGTATGTATGGTGTATGTATGTATGTATGTATGCATGTATGCATGCATGCATGCATGCATGCATGCATGCATGCATGCATGCATGCATGCATGCATGCATGTATTTATGTATGTATGCATGCATGTATGTATGTATGTATGTATGTATGTATGTATGTATGTATGTATGTATGTATGTATGTATGTATGTATGTATGTATGTATGTATGTATGCATGTTAATATGTATGTAGGCTCATACAGATGTATATTATACAAACATACATCTCTGTGCGCATTGTGTTTGTAAAAACGCACGTGCATTAGCGTTAACATCGGTGTGCGTGCGTACGTGCGTGTGTGTGTGTTTGTGTGTTGTGTTTACTGTTTATTGATGCCGTGGTTATTAAACGAGGTTCGATAAGTTTGTGTGCCACTCGCTAGGTCAGCGCGCAGATCTGGGTCGGGTTAAGGATTGACGGTTTCGATTGGCGGCTGTTTCTGGAACAGTTCATGGAAACTCGGAATCTGGTAGATCTCATGTAAAAGCACTCAGTCGTCTAAAAAATGCTATGTAACTAGGTAAGCTAGAGAAATGCGCGCATGTGTTTTGCAGTATTATGTGCCAAACAAAAAATTCTGTCCATGGCAACGGCCTCTGTTGTCGTAGGCCCTGCTTGGTCAATTCTGGATCCATCCCGTTTGGGGACGTCCATAAAGTATGTCACGCTCGAGGGGGCGGGGGGTCAGGCCATGTGTGACAGTTTGTGACAGGGGGTCAGGCCATGTGTGACGTCACACATTTATTTTTTAATTTTTTTATTTATAATTTTTTAAAATATTTTTTTTAAAATTTGATAGCTTTTACAAAAAAATTTCACACATTTTGTGAAACATTTGAATTAGTTTTATGTCAAAATAGCATGAAATGCGTATCCCTGAATGGCTAGGAGCGCTAGTAATGCTGCTGCGAAGCCTTGTTTTAGGCCCTAATAATGTATAGCCTTTCGGTGTTAATGTATAAAAAATTTCGAAAGCGTGACGTACTTTTGGGGGGGGGGTCCGAGATTTGTGACAGTTTGTGACAGGGGTGGTCAAAAATAGCGTGACGTACTTTATGGACGGCCCCTTTGCCGTATAATATAATCCAAAAATCAAAGTAGACCTTCTACTTATAAAAATAAATCTCAACCAGCTGATTGCCACTTTAGAGTCGTGCCAGGCCAAAAATTTGTTTGTTTGGCATAATACAGCTCTTAATACGGCAAACAGAAAAAGCCAGTGCTTAGCAACATTTGATTGCTGCATTTTTTATCGATTAGCAAAGCTAACACACACACACCCACACACACCCACACACACACACACACACACACACACACACACACACCTTTAAATCGTGTCCACGTTGCTATATATATTTGAGAGCTGCGCAATTTTAGGCCAAATGAATGCCTCTCATCAAAATACGTCTACTATGTAACGGTGTCGACTATGACATTTTGTCTAAGACTGTAAAACTTCGCGTGTTTAGGTTTCTCTATGCCTTGGACACTGCTTAGGAGTAGAAAAAGACCTCACAATGACAGAGGTCATACGAGATTGTTTTTTTCGCATCCTTCCTCACAACATGGCTGGCGTCAAGAACTGATGCTGCTGCTGCTGTTGTTGCTGCTATGATAGGTTTAATGTCATGATGATGATGATGATGATGATGGTCGTGGTGGTGGTGGTTGGTGATCATGATAATATTAACTTTCATGACCATTACGATGACGACGACGACGATAAAAATGAAGATGATAATGATTTCTGAATGGCATTAAACCTTCGGCGTAAACGTCGCTCTATTATAATAGGCCTATTTATAAGCCGTCAGAGCACGTGACCCCAACTCGATTCAAAGTTCTTTCTGCATGTGCGCCATGTCTACCATTGTATACTTTTGTGTAGTCTGCATTGTAACTACTGTGTTCTGCTTTCGTGAACAACAATGGCCTATACCATTGCCCCGTAATACACCACGCACACCAGTGTACAGACTCTCGGTGTACCCTGACATGGCAGTCGCGTGTAACCGATATGTAGACCCCAATTTTGTACAATCGTCAGCGCTCTGTCTATATAGGCTAGACTTAGAAGCGCTTACTCTACGGTCGGAGCTACACGCGATAACGGTTAGCTATGTTTTGCAAACTTGTGCCTTTGTTGGGATTGAGAAATTTCGACAATTAGGCTATTCCTGAGAATATGGACTGTCTAGATCTAGCCTACCATACGTCTGTCGGCGTGTGGTGTTACTGTACGAATTTGTAGCTGCATGAGTTTCGAGATATTTTGAATTTCTGATATTCACAACTTGAAGATACAGGTTTCTGAAAGATTCAGATGGTGTACAATAGGCTATGATAGAAGGACGATAAAATAGCAACATCGGGAAATCTAAGATCTCTACTGGTTCACAATTGGCGGGTGACTGGGATTATCGAAAATTCTAAACTGAAGGACATCCGGAATCTTCACATATTTCGAACTTGAAGATACTAAAGGACCTAAAGGTTTTCAATATTTTGAATTTGATCAATCGTAAACAAGTCTAAAGACTTCTTCAGAGGTTTAGAGAGAAACACGTCCGATATTCCAAAATTAACATCTTTAGCCAGCATTCATTGCTCAATAATTCGGATAGGCCTAACGTTGAAGAATTTTAAATCAGAGGCCTCACAAAGAGATTCACAAATTGAAGAAGTTGAAGAACTTTCCAACTTTTACAGAACTGGAGTTTGAAGAAATCAAGATTGGCCTATCTTCAAAGATTCAAATACCAAAGATAATCGAGAGCTTCAAAGTTATAGGAAAAGATTGCATAATTTGGAGAAATCCGATTGATTAAACAATAAACATGACATCGCAATTTCGCATTATGTTCCATCGAAACTTGCGTACCATTTCTGTTGCCATGGTAACCCGTTCATCATGGACGTCGTCATGGAGATCAAATTCGACGCTCACAGCAACCGAAGATAAGAAATTGAAGACGGAATACGAGAGAGCAAAACCATTTGAACAGATACCGGGTCCTAAGGGATTGCCTTATTTTGGAACTCTACACCAATACAGACTGGGTATGGGATTGGTATTCACTTTTAAGGGTATTGATAGAATATATATATATAAAATATTATATATATTATATATATATAATTATGCATTTGAGTACCAAGCCATTAGAACAACTGTACAGGACACGCCTGTAGGTCAATTGATACGCGTGGAGTTGGGGTGTGCAAAAAGAACTTTGCTGTTGGGTTTTTAGAAAGACCAGGGGTTAAAACTTTAAAATCCTTCGGCAGCTCACGCCCTTGGCACAGTGTGAGGCAAGGATTGATTGACTACACGAGAAAATGTCTGATATTTGTGTTTGATCAAATAATGGCCAGGGGCGCAACCAGAAGATTTTCCTGGGGGTGCTCAGAATAATTATTGTAAGCGCCGACGGTGCGAAGTAGCGAGTGCCAAAGGAACTTGCTTGATTGTGCAATCTTAAAGACCGATTGACCCATACTCCCCCCCCCCCCACGCACACAAAAAAACTCATCGGGTTTGGAAAAATTGCATGTGTCACCTTTTTAGCCTGGGGGTGCTCAAATACCCCACCCCTAGTTGCGCCACTGAAGAAGGCCAACCTAAAGGGACAATCAGATTTAAAACTTCAATGTGTGGACATATGAAAGCACTTAAGAAAGTTCATAGCCACCAGCTCACAAAGGATCTGAGCGTCTGATCTTCAAATAGATATTGAGTGTCATTATAGTTAGCGTTTTAATGTCAGCAGCACAGTCAAAGGTAGCAGCAGGTCTACATTGTATATAAATGCAATGAGGGGGGAGGGGAAATGATGTATCAACTAGATATTATGTTGGAGCAACTGTATGCGAGTGCATAGCCTAGAGTGAGAGAGGGAGAGGGAGAGGGAGAGGGAGAGGGAGAGGGAGAGGGAGAGGGAGAGGGAGAGGGAGAGGGAGAGGGAGAGGGAGAGGGAGAGGGAGAGGGAGAGGGAGAGGGAGAGGGAGAGGGAGAGGGAGAGGGAGAGGGAGAGGGAGAGGGAGAGGGAGAGGGAGAGGGAGAGGGAGAGGGAGAGGGAGAGGGAGAGGGAGAGGGAGAGGGAGAGGGAGAGGGAGAGGGAGAGGGAGAGGGAGAGGGAGAGGGAGAGGGAGAGGGAGAGGGAGAGGGAGAGGGAGAGGGAGAGGGAGAGGGAGAGGGAGAGGGAGAGGGAGAGGGAGAGGGAGAGGGAGAGGGAGAGGGAGAGGGAGAGGGAGAGGGAGAGGGAGAGGGAGAGGGAGAGGGAGAGGGAGAGGGAGAGGGAGAGGGAGAGGGAGAGGGAGAGGGAGAGGGAGAGGGAGAGGGAGAGGGAGAGGGAGAGGGAGAGGGAGAGGGAGAGGGAGAGGGAGAGGGAGAGGGAGAGGGAGAGGGAGAGGGAGAGGGAGAGGGAGAGGGAGAGGGAGAGGGAGAGGGAGAGGGAGAGGGAGAGGGAGAGGGAGAGGGAGAGGGAGAGGGAGAGGGAGAGGGAGAGGGAGAGGGAGAGGGAGAGGGAGAGGGAGAGGGAGAGGGAGAGGGAGAGGGAGAGGGAGAGGGAGAGGGAGAGGGAGAGGGGAGAGGGAGAGGGAGAGGGAGAGGGAGAGGGAGAGGGAGAGGGAGAGGGAGAGGGAGAGGGAGAGGGAGAGGGAGAGGGAGAGGGAGAGGGAGAGGGAGAGGGAGAGGGAGAGGGAGAGGGAGAGGGAGAGGGAGAGGGAGAGGGAGAGGGAGAGGGAGAGGGAGAGGGAGTATGTACCTTATTATAATTGCATATACACGAAGGCCTAAGTAATCAGCTTCTTCGGAGTTTTGCAAGGCACATTGGGCCATAAATCAAAAAAACATTGCAGAAAGTATATAGATTATGGTATTTGAGAATTTTTTTTTCAAACCAGGTCCGTACAGTGGCGATCGCTACCATGTCGCTCTCCAGGACCGATACCGGAAGTACGGCAAGATCTTCAAGGAGACGATAAACGGACAGACGACGGTCCATCTCCTCGATCCGGATTACGCAAAAATTGTGTACCAGAACGAAGGGAGGAATCCCCACATCGTGCCTCTCCTTGAGACGATCAAGATGTACCGGAAGTACAGGAACCTGTCGTCTGGATTGGGAAACTCGTGAGATAATGACTTCAAAAAGACTGAAGTTTACAGCTTATGTTCATTCATCCATCCATCCATTCATTCATTCACATGTTAAAATTTTCCAACCTTTGTCGAATGGTATTTTCCGGACGTATGATGCGTATTTGAATGGATTTTTTGTAGGTATGATGCCTATCAATGTGAATGTAATTTCTCGGACATGTGTGACAGAATTTCTGCGTGTATGATGCGTGTTTAAATGGAATTTTCCGGACGTATGAAATTTGTATTAGATCTAATGAAACTTTCTCGAGGTGCTAAGCGTGTGCGAATGAAATTTTCAGGACGTTTGTGAATGAAAGTTTTTGGACGTATGATAGGCCTATGTGTTTGAATGTAATATTCCGGACGCTTTCGAATGGAAGTTTCGGGAAGTATGATGCTCATGTGAATGGAATTGAGGTAGGCCCTATGATGCTTGTATGAATGAAAATTTCTGGACGTACGATATGTGTGTCACAGTGGTTGAATGTCAATTTCCAGCAACGGAGATGATTGGTATCGTCTTCGATCTGCTGTTCATCGACTTTTGCTCACTCCAAAGTCTGTTTCGTCCACTTTTCTTCCACATGTCAACGAAGTGGCCGAGGATTTCATCCGAAGAATGCATCGTGTTAGAGACAAGGTCACAGGGTCAATCGACAACTATGACAACGAGATCGCCAAGTGGAATCTGGAGTGTAAGGACTGTGCGATGGCTTCTATGTACAATTTATGAAGCGCCTCTATTCGACTTACTTAGTTACTTTGAATTGTCGGACTTATTGGTTTAATTTCTCCATGTTTTGTACTGGATTGTCTTGGTTTATTTTGGAGCATTAAGTTACTATAGGCCTAATGCTATTGGACACCGCTACCAGATTAGCTAGACAATTTTCAATGAGACACTGGTCTGGCAGTTTCTATTCTTCTTCTATTTTCAAGGTCTGCCTCATCGCGGGGCCGTGCGCTCTGGGAGCGTTTCTGAATGGCTCACCGTACTAGAGGAGGTTTGCAAATGTTTAACTTCAATACAATACAAAATACAAAAACGTCACTACCATCATTATTGCTATTAAGTTGCTGGCAGAAGTTAAACTTGTAGCGTTGTGTTAATTTCTCCATCAGCGTGTGGACTGTCGTGTTTCGAGAAGAGGCTGGGTTCCTTAGAGACGGAAGATGCGGAATGTTGGCAACAGAAGCTGATCGATGCCAATGCCAGCATCTTCCAATTGACGCTGAAGATGCGATTTTCTCTTCCGCTCCATCTGTTGCTACCGACGCCAACTTGGAAGAAACTGATGGAAGCGGAGGACTACTTCTATAGGTATAGATGGGTGGTGGATGGATGAGTGGATGGATGGATCGGTGGATGGATCGATGGGTGGATGAGTGGGTGGATGAGTGGGTGGATGGATAGGTGGATGGATGAATGGGCGGATGAGTGAATGGATGGTGGGTGTATGGGTGGATGGATGGGCGGATGGATGGGCGGATGGATGGGTGGATAGATGGGCGGATGGATGGGTGGATGGATGAGTGGGCGGATAAGTGAATAGATGGTGGGTGTATGGGTGGATGGATAGAGGGATGGGTGGGTGAATTGGTGGATGGATGGGTGAATGGATCGGAGGATGGATGAATGGATGAGTAGGTGGATGTATAGGTGGATGGATTGAAGGGTTGGTCGGTGAAATGATGCATCTATTAGATGAATTGCTGCAGCAATGCTTTCGTGAACGGAAGGAAAGTTGAATGGATGAATGTATTAATAAACTGACAAATTGATAGATACACTGAAAAATTCTTTATGAATGAATGGAGCGACTGAATGTTTGATTGACAGTCGTATAATAAACGGGTAGACAAACAAAAATAAACCCTTCCATCCGTTCATACAACACATCATCCTTCCATCCGTCCATCCGTCCATCCATGCAAACACCGACCTATGTTCGATCAATACTTTATCGATCTGTGGAAGACTGGAAACTGACCTGTCCGTCAGTTGGTCACAATCCATGTTTTCTCTTTCACAGCAAGGGTCAGAGGTTGGTGGAGGAGGCGGTGGAGAAGGTCAGGGAGGTCATCGACAGAGGTCAAGACCTTGAGGGTCGGTTCAGCGTGCTGATGCAGTTGATGAAGCGCAAAGATCTGAGTTGTTCGGATCTGAGTGTCATCATTCTGTCGATATTTACAGATGGATTGAGCACGGTCTGTGGAATTGAATTGATTATTTTTTATTATGATTTTGTTCAATATGAGAAATGTAATTCAATATAGAATAATGTAATTTTATTGCAGTGCAGTATGGCACAGCGTAGCATGACACAGCTTTGCATACATGTAGAATAGCCGAGCAGCACACTGTATAGCTTAGCATAGTAGGCTATAATTGCATAGCATATAATAGAATGACATTGCATAGCATGGCATGACATTGCATAGTATAGCATTGCATAGAATGGCATAGTAGACAACAGTATAGCACAGCATAGAACAGCACAACATATCATAGTACTGCATGGCTTTGCATAGTATAATTATTATAGTAATGTTAACATCATTTTAATATCAATAATTATTAATGAAACTGAAAATAACACCAATAAACGTGTGTTTTCACCGAACGATATTTTGAACTTTGATTTGCCTTTCTATCCCGTACAATAAGAAAGAGGCGCAGGAATAGGCCTACATTCGTTACTGCTGTTCTTATAGGCCTAATAATTGTAGCAGTATAAGTAGCAGTAACATTCGCAGAAAATGCAACAGGGTAGTGGCAGTTCTGTAGTAGCATTACTAGCATTATTACAAGTAACAGTATTATTTTGTGTTATGATAATATTATGATGATGCTGTTTGCTGATGACAAAGATGGTCTGTTATCATTGTCACTCTTTGGAATACTCTGTCTCCATCTACTCGGTCTCAACTTCTAACTGGTAATCCCTCCTCCTCATTTTCTTTCCTCAAAACTTATTTCTTTCTGAACGGTTCACCCTAGTAGGCTAGAGGCGCTTTATAAATGTTTTATACAATACAATTGTACAGACGGTGCCTAGTCTGGTCGGCCAGCTGTATTGTCTGGCCACAAATCCGGACAAGCAGGAGCGGCTGCTGGCAGAGATCAATCGGTTGGCACCAGACAGAGGCGCTGATATCACGGATGACGTCATTCAAGAGTCCGCCTATCTGAAGGCCTGCATCAAGGAAGGGTTCAGGTCGCTATGCTACATTACTCTTTGTAACGTGGTCATAAGAATGATTCAATAAATTATGTTGGTTTCAATAGCACCACTATCAATTACCCAAGACGTCATAATGCCATCTATTTGAGGTAGACATTGCCAACGTAATTGCAATGGTTGCTATGGAACCTTTCATCGAGTTACCATGGGAACTGATTGGCAGGTTAAAAAATATATACAACAGTTGAGGTTGGACAACAATTATAGTGTAATTGGCTACCATGACAACACATTGTAAGTGTGCACGTCGCTGTTGCTAGGTAATCTGACAACTGTGGACCATGACTACAGCAGAACTTAAGTTCTTCCATTTGAAATTCAACTTTCTCGGTTGTCAATCAATCGGACAGCTGGTTGTCATGGCTACAGCATCATTGTAGATTTCTGTTGTCTGCTTCAGGTTCTTTCCGATCGGACCAGAGGTCTCTCGAATTCCGTTGAAAGACATCGTCATCGCTGGATACCGTATCCCTGCAGGAGTAAGATGATGATCGGAGAAACTGGCGCTATAAAAACTGCATTGCCATAATATACGGACATACGTGTATAAACATATTATACAATTATTCCACATACACACATGCAGATGTGCTACACACATACAATTAAACCAATTATGCAAACTCACAAAACATGTTTTCATACACAATAATACAAACCATCAATGAAACAAACATGCAATCATCAAACATTCAAATAATTTTAAATTATATTTTTATAGACAATGGAAACAAAGCGATTTCAATTCAAGTAAGTTTATTCTGAGAAAAGAAAATTTTAATGTATATAAAATGAAACTTTCCAATAGTTCGTGACACAATCACGCCGAAAGTTACGCACCGATTGTTTTGAAAATTTACCAAAACCTTCCATTCCAATAGCACCGTGTTTTAAGTTTTTTTTCCAGAAAAAAACGCAATCTTTTCCACAAAAAGTGAACTTTGCAATCCGTTCAACCGCCATTTGCAAATTCAACAAAACTGTCAGATTTCAGAAACGAGTTGTCCCCAAACACAGCAGACGAAACATGAATGAGGTCGCGTGCTGTGACGTCATAAGCGAGTCGCAAAAAGCGGCCTTTCATCATTATTGGGCTGTATCCGATGTCAGCAATGGATGGTGTGACGGAGGGGGAGGGGGAGGGAGAGGGGGAGGGGGAAAGGGAGGGGAGGGGGAGGTGGAAAGGGAGGGGGAGGGGGAGGGGGAGGTGGAGGGGGAGGGAAACGCGTGGTTGGGTACAGCTAGTTATCAATAAAAAGCAAAATGATCATGAAAGAAATAATACTATTAATAACGGAAGTCTCTTCACGTCAAATGCAAGGCACGTACGTATGACTCTTGGTTTCTGTGTTCTGATTGTTATGTGTCTTTCTGTTCGTTGCAGACCCACGTCAGCCTCAACAACAACCTTCTCCTTCGTCTGCCAGAGTACTTCGACGATCCGGAGAAGTACGTTCCGGAGAGATGGATCCGCGGTGGATCGGCCCAAGACATCCATCCATACATCCTGCTTCCGTTTGGTCACGGCCCAAGAATTTGCGCTGGTGCGTTACCTGTTTTAAAGTTCATGTAAACTCTGACTTATTCATTCATTCATTCATTCATTCATTCCGAAAACTTATATAGCGCCTCTTCAAGAAGTCTACTCAGAGGCGCTTTCAGCCCAGCCACGGCTAAAAAATAGGTCTTAAGTAACTGGTAGAAGGCAGGCAAATTATTCCGAGGTAGCGAGCGTAGCGCAAGCGGGAGCCCATTCCATGTGGACGGGCCAACAACCGAGAAGGCTCTACGCTGCCTGGTAGCAGAGCGGGTTCGAGGGACCAGCAGCCGAAGAGCGTAAAGCTCGACGGGAGGCTATGTCGGAGACAGGGCGACAAAGATCAGATAAGTAGGACGGAGCACAGTCAGTGAGGCACCGCCAGACAAGTGCTGCTATTCTGTATGAGATGCGCTGCGACTTATACTCTGAGGGCAACTGCTTATTCAAGAGCATTGAGTCTTTTCAGGGAGGCTGTCCAGAGAAGTCCAGGGATAAAGTGGCACTGTGTTTTCGCTGCCAAGAAGGATAATGTATGTATACTACATAGCCAATTACATGTATAGGCTAAGAGAAGTTGGCCTACCTTCTGGAGAGATGGATGGTAGTGCATTGGCTAAGCAACAGAAGAGACCCAAAAGAGGCACCAGACCCATTTAGCTATGATCAACCTTACAATACAGTGAATAGTCATTTATCAGGTAAGTGAAACCATTTAAATCCCCACAAAATTAATAAGAGGATTGATATTTTAGCCTGTTAATAAAAGACGATCACATGATTTGAGTAAGCATTAGTTTTTAGAGCTTTTTTAACTGGGTATGCGTGGTTGCATACGGAATACAAGCTGGCAATGTATACCAAGACGTTAGGTCAGTCATTGCAGCCTAATTATCTATTGATCGTGTAGGCTATTGGGAACATTGCTACAGACTTCAAGTTCCAGTAGACCTTGCGTATAATAACTATGACTAATGATGATGTTTTTGGCAGGGATGCGATTTGCTGAGCAGGAAATGCGAGTTCTGTTGATTAAACTTCTACAAAACTTTCGCATTGTTTGGCCACAACCGATCGAAAGCGCAAGTCAACGATACACGATGCTTCTGAAGCCAGACCTTGTTCCTCGTTTTCAGTTTCTGCCAATAAATCCGTGAACAAGTCTACGTGCTTAAGAGAATAACGACAGCAGGTGCCTTGAAGTCTTAAGTTATGCTCACTGAAAGAAACTTGATGGACTAGAGCAGGGATGCAAAAGTCTTGAAGACCAACCTGCGAACTTTATGTTGCGTGCAATTTTTTTGTATACGAAGACGACGATAAAAATTATTTTCCCCAAATTATTATGTATAGAAAAAGGCTACAATCTATTTTGGATTTCCTAAGAGTTCTCAGTAGGTTACAATTTATTCTCAACTTCAAAACCATTCTCTATGATGATCTATTATCAATTTCCGAACTGTTCTCAGACGGCCTACATACAATACATTATCAATATTCAAACCATTCCAAACACAATGCAATCTATATTTCAAATCAATAATAGTTTCAGTTAGGCTGTACAATGTACAATTTAATATAGGCTATATCTTGTCTCTAATACGACTGAATACAACTCATCGAACTGCAATATAATGCGATTCGTCACAGTAGCCTGCGCTAATTAACGAGCGACTACAATACGACTCTGGCGACGCAAGACACAATTTGTAGCCAGGGCAATCATGCAAGTAGCCAGGGCAGACATGCAAGTAGTCAGGGCAGAGGGCAAGTCGCGTGCTCGATAGTACGGTCTATTATAATAATAGGCCTATTATTTGGCGCTACCGCTACAGCTTGGTTTCCCCCACTAGATCTGGTTTGTTTTACCTTCGTCTGGATATCTGTTTTTGTGGCCAAATCTGGGTTTATTTAAGTTACTTGACCACTATTTTGTATTAACAGCACCTGAATATTTTGTGCACTGAGAAATTATGCATTGTAGGCCTATTTATAATGAAATTCAATGTAAATGGGCTGTGCTACATAATTTTGGTTCCACTCAGTTTTATTTTGAACTCCATGATCAAGAACTTATGCTGTCAATTCACGAATTATAAGATATCAGAAATAAACCCAGATTTCGTTATTAAGAAATCCAGAAAGTCCGGACTCCATAATTATACCTTTATCAACGATTTTGGACCCATTTGTTAAAATTATGTGGAATTTAAGATATTTTGGAATAGGGTTAGTCTAATAAATTTTTTATTAGACTAACCCTATTTAATGTTCTTCAAGTGAGTCGAATCAAATGCAGTTGTAACTTTTAACTTTCGAAAAATGTCAATAATTATCAAAGTTGTCAGAGACTAGGCATCCATGTCGACAATAAGTTGAAGCGATATCAACCAACCAATCAATCAATCAATCATTCAATCGTAATTTATGTAGCGTCCATTCAAGGTACCTACTCAGAGGCGCTCCCGGCCGAGATCAAGCGAAAAAGACAGTCTTCAACAATATATATAGGCCTACTGTTTGTGAAATTGAGAAAAGCTTGAGAGGCGTGATATAATGTCGTGTGCGCAAAGCACTGCGCATGCGCATCGGGTCGGCCGAGCCTATACCCAAACACACAACGCGCGTGGCTTAAGCTACGCTTACGAAGTTTGAAGTAGCCTACTGTTGTCTACGTTTTCGGTTAATTTTTTTCAATACATCAGCAATCCAACTTATAAAGCAGGGGTCTCAAACTCAAGTCATCGTGTGGGCCAAATTTGAAAATTTACAGTGTCTCGCGGGCCGCAACATGAAATTAATATGTCTTGCAAGTTAATCTATTTATATGGGTGAGGGTTACAATGCTGCAATAAATTATATTATCCTGTAAAATCACCTAAGACAGGGGTCTCAAACACGTGATTAGCGATACACATCATCTGACAATGTTTCCCAACTACGAGAACATCATTGTTTAGTTTTATCTTTTGAGATGTGAAGAATCAGAGTAATAGGCCTACAGCTTCCACATTCGCCCGTAACTGTCAGGCGTGTCATTTGAGATTTATTAATCTTCATTAAAAAAGGCTGTTCACATAATAATTATTATACATACTGCAGGTGCAGATTTTGAAATTTTTCTTGTAGTAGAAAGTGTAGAATATCAACCTCGTTGTAGGCTTGCTTCTGCTTGATCATGGCATTATATTGAAGGCCCACTATAACTCTATCTGCTTATCAGCTGTTGCAGATTGAATATCCAGAGCAAAAATTAGAAGAAAACAGTTTGAACCTTGGTTCAAATCGCAAAGAAAAGCAGAATTCGGATTTTTAACCAATTTCTTTCTTTAAATAAAAAAACAAGCAAAAAAAACCAGATGGCTCTCGCGGGCCGCATTATTCGGGTTCACGCATGCGGCCCGCGTGTTTGAGACCCCTGTTCTAAAGCATCTAGAACATTAGGCCTAATACTCTACATCAACTAGACCACCTCCTTAGATGATTGACCTGACATAGGCCTACATACATGTTTAGAGATAGCCTGTCGCTAGACCTACGGCTCAACAAGGAGGAGCGACTTTAGGCCTACCTATATTGAATAAATTGTCGAAACTATTTAGGCCTATTTCTACGAAGATTGTAGAGTATCAAACTAACATTCGTGGAACAAAAATTACGTAGTACCGCCACCTTAGGCTACATTAAATTTCACTATACAATGTCATGTAAATACAATGTAGGCCTATAATAATATAATATAATATTTTATTGCTCAGCGCACAGAATATTCCTGCGTTTTAAATAAAAATGGCCAAGAAATTAAAATAAGCCCAAATTTTGCCCGGAAACAATCCAGAAAACCAGACGAAGGCAAACAATCCAGATCTAGCGGTAAAAAACCTAGCTGTGGCATCACTGGTGATTCATGGCGTGCACGGTAGCGACAAAATAATAAGCCTATGTAGGCTATAATAGTATGTAAGCCTGTAACAGTTCTACTGAGCCCGCGACTCGCCCTCTGCTCTAGTTACTTGTGTGGCTGCCCTGGCTATGCCCCGGCTACAAAAAAGTGTCTGGCGCCGTCACTGGCGCCTTGACGTGGCAGTGGTCTATAACCAGACTATGTTTGTTTAGGTCCGGGTACGGTAATGCAATCGTCAAGACTTTTCTCACGATACGCTTTCTCTAGTCGCGAAAGGTGTGGTATCAAGTTTTATACTCGATTGTGTCTAGCTATGGATCTGCAAACGTGAGTGTTTGAATATTATGACAAAATTAATACTATTCTCGATAATTGGACGTTTTAACGGACAGTGCAGATCTTCACTCTTCTCTCGGAGTGCTGTGCAAGAGCTGTGGCAGCAGGAAATTCAGAATATTTTGATATTCAAAACTTAAGGATAGCAGCTGTGTCCGATAGATTCGGAAAGTCGAGTCATCATGGATGCTCAATATTATAAATAGTCACCTTGTCACCTTGTGCTGTCAGTTCGTTGAACTCTAGCGATCGTCAAGGCCAGCCTTCTCCATTGCTTTCTTTCTGATATTATTATAATAGATAGACGATAATATAATAGCATTGAAATATCCAAAATCTTTGAGGATTCTCAATTCGCGGTGGCCTGAAATTTTCAAAGATTGGAACTCGTATCAATCTGACATATTAACAGATTAGTAGGTTAATCCTACAATTATTCTGAGATTTCGAACATAACAAATCAACAAACCCAAAATATCCAACCAGAAAAATCATTCGCAGATCTTTACTATAACAGCTGATGGAGACAAAGTTGGAGAGTTTCTAAATCAAAACCTTCCAAAAGATTTAGAAAACGAAGAAATTGGAGAGGTCTCACACTTTCACAAAGGGCCTATTTGGAATTTGCAGAGAATAATCAAGATAATAATTATTTCTATCTTCGAAACCTAGAACAGTAAAGGTATTCGAGAGCTTCAAAGTTACACATAATTATTATAATATTTTATAACTAGAACAAATCAGACTTATTAGATATGACATCACAAATTCGCATTATATCCCCTCGAAACATGCGTGCAATTTCTGTTGCCATGGTAACCCGTTCGTCATGGTGGTCGTCATGGAGATCAAATTCAACGATGGCAGCAACCGAAGATGAAAAGCTGAAGACGGAATACGAGAGAGCAAAACCGTTTGACCAGATACCGGGTCCTAAAAGATTGCCTTATTTTGGCAATCTACTCCAATACAGACTCGGTAAGTGATTGGTATACACTTTTAAGGGTAGGCTACGCCGCTACGCCTACTGTTAGAATAGATAATGATATGCCTATCATTGCCGAGCCATTAGAGCATGCCTGCAGGTCGGCAAGTGCATTATGAGATTTGTAGAAAAATTGCCGGGGGCAGACGCTAATCCACGCGACATTAGGGCGTGCGTAGAAGACTCTACTGTTTGGATCCTTAGCAAGAATATGAGTTGGGACACCCAAACCACGGCAATAATCTCAACATTGGCTTTTGTGGCGGAAGGATTGAATGATTGACTAACAGTGGAAGCGACTTGTTTGAGTATCAGTTTGACTGGTTTATGGTGAGTGACTGACAGATTGATTTACCTATCGTATCACTGATTTACTACCTGCCTGACTAACTGACTGACTGAATGACTGACTGGCCTACTTACGTGTGTTCTTGTACAGAGTAGGCCCCACTAAGCGTCTGACTTGTGAGATTCTCTTTCGGAGCAATGTCCATGTGTATTTCCGACATATGCCTACACGAACTATAGCGTATCTAAATGTCTTTTTTCGAAGATAAACAATTTAAATGCACTCTAAAGACTACAATGTGTAGCCGTATAAAAACACTCAATAAAGCCAGTTCGCTCGTGAATAAGCTGGTGTCCTGCGCTTATTAATAGACACAGCGAAGCGCTGAAGAAAAATAACACGTATCTAAAAAAATCGGTGTTTCCAGATCCTTATTCGTATTTAAAGTACCACGAGATTCTGCGAGACAACTACCACAGATACGGAAACATCTTCAAGGAAACGATGTCTGGTCGAACGACGGTCCATGTATTCGATCCAGATGATGTACGAACCGTCTACATGAACGACGGAAGATCGCCGAAGATCGCGCCCCTCATGGAACCGGAACTGACTTACCGGAAGTGGAAGGGACTGTCACCTGGGCTCGGGACCAAGTACGTAGGCTATTGGCCTATAATTAAGCAATCACTAGTTTTAGATCAATAATTTTGCAATTTATTAACAGATTTAAACTCATTTTTACTATTATTATTATTAACAACGAAGAAAAATATTCCTATTGTATGTGCGAGGGCCCCTAAAGTGTGGGTACTGTTCGGCCGAGCATGTTGACCGTGCCTTAATCCGACCCTGACAACAACAACAACAACAGAGTAGGCCTACTAACTCTCTACATGTAAAATAGGCCTATCGTTAAACTAGCTGCGTGTAAGCTAAAGTATGATGTTCAGGCCAACATTTGCGTTACACACGTTAAGCGTCTAGATTAAAATAGGAAATAAAATATTAAAGTGAAATATCTTAATATGGAAACCACTATCACGAAAAGAAAATGCCAAATAATTTATCTACAACATGACATGAGCAGTTTGAGCACTGCTGTAGCGACGAATAGAGAATCCGACTTTTTTGTCTTCTATTCAAGTAACGGTGAGCAATGGTATCGTCTGCGTAAAGCAATAAACCCTCAGCTGATGATTCCAAAGGCAGTCACTGTCTTCCTTCCGAACAGCAACAAAGTGGCCGACGATTTCATCCAACATATTTACCGCAATCGAAATCCAGAGACTGGATTTGTAGAGGAACTGGACAACGAACTATATGCATGGGTGATCGATGGTAGGCGAAACATCGAATATATGTACAGGGTGCGAAAAAAATAATTCTCTACGGTGTTTAGTCCCTATCTATGTAAATGAAACTTCCCAGTCGTAAAGGCAATTAATATCTACGTACAATGTTTCAAATTTCAACAAAATATTTCAAACAGAACAAAAGTTACATCACTTTCAGTGATGCCATCCACCGTTTTTGGACGATTCAAAGACGTAACGCCAGAAAGAGTAGCAAAAACACGATTTTATTAAGTCTTATCTCGAATAATTGTTATCAAACAGCCTTGATATTGCCAGATGACCATTATTCTTACTGTTTTAAAAAGAAACAGGGTACCAGCGTAGCTGCACGTCACTGAGAAGTCACTTAGCAAGATGACAATCAAATTGGTAAATATATGGAATCTGTCATATTGATCAACAGGTCCATCAAGAACTTTGCAAAGAGACTCAAAAGAAGTTTTTGGCGCTGGTGGTGGGCACATTGACCACAAGTTGTGAAGCACTACTAAGTTCATTTGACAACAGTTATTTGAGATAAGACCTAATAAAATCGTGTTTTTGTTACTTTTTGTTGTGTTTCATTTTTTAATCATCAAAAACGGTGGGTGGCCTCACTAAAAGTGGTATAACTTTTGTTGGGTTTGAAATATTTAATGAAATCTGGCCAACATATGTAAATATGAATTGTCTTTAAATCAGCAAAGATTCATTTTGAAATTCTTACATCTGACCATGATATTATCAGAAAACCTAATTTTTTGCGTTTCGTTTTTGAACCGTCAAAAAACGGTGGGTGGCCTCACTAAAAGTGATATACATTTTGTTCTGTTTGATCTATTTTGTTTAAATTTGTACCATTGTACGTAAATATGAATTGCCTTTAAGAGCGTAAAATGTCATTTAAAAATGTGTATGTTTGACCAAGATATGGGCTGAAAACCGTAAGGGATTACTCTTTTGCGCACCCTGTAGATTGGATTTAATTTGAATATACTAAATTGAAATGATTAGGATTAGAATAGAAAAGATGGAATGCAGTGAAATAATTGGATCATATTTAATTAAATTATATTAGTCTTATCACATCATGTTATGCTATCATATCAAATTGTTATGTTATCATAGGCTACTAAATTACATTGGCTAAGATGAGTACACTCGCCGAAGCCCACTTCTTGTACCATCAACGACTCGGTGCTATCGACATTCTATGCAATAGCCAAAGCCCAGAATAATTCCGAAATACTTTAAATTTGGAATCTTGTATGTATGTATGTGTGTATGTATGTACGTACGTATGTATGTATGTATGTATGTATGTATGTATGTATGTATGTATGTATGTATGTATGTATGTATGTATATTAGTGTGGCCCAAACTTACATGGGAAAAATATTTTTTCCAAAATATGCTGCTCCACAAGGCTGCCCTTGTTCCACTTGACTAGAAGACTGTGTCTTGAAAAAATTGAAGAGATCTGAGCATGTTTAGAGGTACCAATTTTCGAGAGCTTTTATATAGGACTCACAAAAAATGTGCATTTCAAATTTTAGCAGGTATACATTGATGTAACATTATGAATTGACAGTAGCACTCATGAATTCCAAGGACCATCTTTCTAAATCATAATCAAGGTGCCAAGTGTATTTAAATAAATAGATAGCTATAAGATTATATACAAACAGAAGCTTATTTCAAGCTCTTTACGTTAGAATGCTGTTGCTGAATTGGAGGTAATTTAAAAATTTTGCTGCCAACTTATAAACTAAAGTTTTTCGCTTGCAATTTGCTTTTAATACAATTGGATTGTTTACTTATAATTGCTCTTCATACTGCTAATTTAGGTTATTCCAGTATGTTTACAGTAATTTGTTAAGCACTTTTTGAATATGATATGAGATTAATGTTGGTCTTTTGACTTTGTGTAATAATGGCTCATTTGACAAAAACCGCAGCTATTCATGGCATCATCCAGAAGCTCTCGAAATTGTTGGCTCTTAGCCTCTTATGGATGCCAAGAACATTCTTTCTAGACAGTCACAAATTTTAATGGAGAAATTTTGAAGAATTTCATATTTCATTAAGAAAACGAATTAACACTTGGTGATATCACAAAAGTAGTAATGGTTGCTACCTTGGTAATCAGTTTTTAATCTAGTCATCTCCGAATGACATTCCCCTACAGAAAATCTGAAGCTGTTTTTTTACAAGAAGATAATGTAATATTTACTCCCAGATAAACTGTACAAAACGGGTCTTGTTGACATAGGTAAATGTATGTTTACACGTAACATTTCCCGGCAGCGGAGTGCTCATTTGATGTACTAAAATAGTCACCACCTTTAAAAGTATGGCATTGATTATGTATGTTGGAAATTTTTACCAAATAAAATAGATAATCACAATTTTAAGCAATGAATTTACTATGCTGGTCGGAAATTTTTACCGGAAAGACTTCAAAAAAGTTGCCTGGTAATAATTATTACCATCTGACACAAACCAGGTTTAAATCAATTTAAAAAAAAAAATTTTTTAAGTGTAAAGTTTCTGCTTTAAAATGACAAACTTTATTGCACCCTCATTTTCCTGTCTATAGGTTGAATCAAAATATGATTCAGCTGTTCAAATTTGGCTATAAGAAAAATGCAAAGTTTGCATAATTTTTGGAATGCAAAATTCCATAGTAACCATGTTAAGAATTGAGTGAAATTTTAAAAAAGATAAACAGGCTGCATATTTTGCATAATAATCTAAATGGAAGTCTGGTTTGTTTAAATCATACCTCACTGCTATGCTAGCCTTGTTTTAATGTCATTAAACAATAATTATTTATAATTTCATCAAAAACTAAAAATCGGAAAAATTAGTCTTTCCACATGTTGGTCATTAGATATATCTAGGAAGCAAGTGTTGCAACATAGAGATTGTTTGGGGCTATCTTGGAATGCCTGGACAGGAAATCCTCTTATGGAGATGTATGTCACAAAGAGATCTCTTTAAAAACTGTTTGACCTTCTTACTACCGGTACTCAGGGTCAAGAATTAGCCAAAGCCTGCTTATCGAGCTTAAATCTAAAATTTTAAGAATGATTAAGAACATCTAAAATATTTCATGTTATATTTCATATTCAATTTTTGTGAGACTCATTGATTCTACATTAGCTTAATAGCCTTAATAGAGTGATTTTAATAGACACATTTGCGATGACAATGTTTGTTTAAAGCTGATAATTGCATGCCTCTTTGGAATAATGTCGAAAAGCGATATTTTTCAATTTTTCGATGCCTAATTAAAATCTTGCAGAAAATTGGTACCAGTAAACATTGCTCAATTTTGTTCAAACTTTGCAAATAAATCACTAAAAGCATATGGAACAAGGGCAGCCTTGTGGAGAATTGAATTTCCAAATTTTATATTTGTGGGCCACCCTAATGTATATATATGTATGTATGTATGTGTGTATATATGCATGTATGCATGTATGTACATATGTATGTTTGAATGAATATGACCATTTATATAGCGCCTTAGCAGGAATCTCATAAGGCGATTAGCTAAGTAAGATAACCATAATAATTATTGTTTTAGCGGCTGCAATGATGTGCTTCGATGCAACAATTGGTTGCCTAGAAGCCGACCGGTTGTCATGGCAACGTCGAATGATCGTCGCCAGGAACGATTCCATGGACCTTTCGACGCGGATGGATTTCACTGTGCCGCTATATAAATGGGTTTCCACTCCCCGCTGGAAGAAGTTTGTAAAGAACGAGGACTTCTTTATTGGGTAATTATAGCTGGAGTAAAGGGCGTTGCCCGGAATATCTAAAAACAACTGTGGAAATGCATCCCGGTCAAACAGAAACACACATACACACAAATTTTCCTATTTATTTATATAGATGTGGAGTTTTGTGGGCGCTATGGCTGAATACTTAAATATTAACCTAGGCAACAATGCTTGGCAATGTAAAGCAATGCGAGATATTGAGGTGATCATTAGCTTATATTAGATTGTGAATTGTAATATTGCCATTGTTGCATTTCATCGCATTGCATAACATAATATTCCTTTGCATTATAATAAAATTGTATTTCATTTGCTTCCATTTATTGTATGGTGTTACACTCCAACGTGTTGTATCGTATGGTGGTATATTTCATATTGTATTTCAGTTTTTAAGTTCTGTGTTCCATTGTATAATGTTTGAATTCCAGTTGACAACTATTACTGATTTTAAACAAACTATCAGTTATAAATTGCGAGTAGAGTAAAGCAATTAAGTTTGTAACCAATGACTATTTTATTGATAGTTCCTTTGCTTTGCTTTTAGTCATGTGAAAAGACTCTTCGACGAGACATGTGACAAAATGAGTGAACTCAAAGCGAAAGATCAACTCAGAAGTGATCAGTTCTATTACGTGACTTATCTGTTGAGCCAACAATCGCTCAGCTACAACGATCGACTCATGTTCGTTGTCAGTCTCATGTCGGACGGAATGACCGCGGTAATTATTTACACAGAGTCTGTCTCTTTTATCGTTCTATCTTGTCCTGTAGCTTTTGTCCTATAAAAAGTTAGCCTTTTTTGCCTTTGTCCAATTTTCTTTAGATCTTTAATTATTTTTAATCTATTTAACTTTTCCGGCGTTTTTGTTATCACTGTTTTCAATTTATCCTGTTAACATTTGGTCCTGTGTGCCTTGTTTTTTTTATCACACCGAATCCCACCTAACCTATACTTGTTTACTTTATAAACTGTTTGCCTTTTTATTCTTTTAAACTTAGTTCCTGTTTGCCTTCTTTTTATTTACCTTTTTGTCCTGTTTACAATTTATTAAGTTTTACCGTTAGTCATGATTACTTTTTACTCTATCTGCTCTTTCACCGTTTACCTAATTTCCAGCTTTGCTTGATTACTGTTTACCTATGGCACTGTCAAAATTATTTGTCTTGTAAACCTTGCCCATCGCTGTCCTTCAAAGACCACCCCTGCACTGCTGAGTCAACTCTACTGTCTAGCTGCCAATCAAGACAAACAGCAGAAACTTTACGAAGAGATCTTGGAGGTTGCATCCGATAGAAACGAAGACGTGACAGAAGATATGCTCCAGAAAACGAATTACCTTCACGCCTGTATCAAAGAAGGTCTCAGGTTCGATATTTATCAGTCCAGATGATGACCACGCAACACTCTATTTATCTGTCTCTATAATTATGTCTCTTCATTTCTATATGTTTCTGCCTCTGTATCTCTGTATCTGTCTGTCGGCCTCTCTCTTCCTCTGTCTCTGTCTGTATCTCTCAATCTGTCTGTCTGTCTCTCTTTTTCTCTGTCTCTCTCTCCTGATAGCTATCGCTCTATCTATCACCAAACAGCATCACCTCTCTCTGCTTCCCACCGGTTTTGGTATTTTTCTGTATCTGCATGACAGTGCATGTACATGGTGGGCCATAAAAAGTAACCTCTAAGGTACTTTGCCAATATCTTGGTCAAATGTATGAATTGTTAAATGAAAATTTTACTGTCCTGTAGGCAATTCATATTTACATTAAATGGCCAAATGTCAACAAAATATTTCAAACACAACAAAAGTTACAAATATTTGTAATATATTGTTTCAAATATTTTGGTGAAAGGAGATCACTGTACGTGAATATGAATTGCGTTTAATCCTGTAAATTTTCATTTGAAAATTCTTTATTTTGTCCAAGATATTGGCGAAAAACCATAGCGGGAGGTAATTTTTATGGGCCCCTCTCTACATGTATGTTGAGCCGATGATCAGGAAATGGCGCTAAAGAAGTTGTCAGATTAGTTCTCATTATAGCATACAAGTAGTAAATTCTGGTGAGCCTCACACCATTGGAAGTCAGTCTATTTGTGCTTCAGACTTTTTCCACCCGCTACGGAAGTGTCACGAATTACCCAGCAGGACACGGTTGTCGCCGGCTATAAAATACCATCCGGGGTTAGTAAATAAACTTACTGATTGTATACCGATCAAATACGAGGATTGAAGATAATTAATTATTATTAAATAGGCCTATCTTTGACTTTTATTTATGGGGTCTTCTGTTTTGTCTGTGATTTGTAATGGTTAAAAAAGGATAATGAGTCTCTTTTACGTAGCCTATTCCGTTTATTGTTGGGCTATTTAATTGACATTTTTATAGGATATCGTTATAAAATTATGTGGACGATCGGTGAGCTTAGCATATACTCTGAAGTGCAAGGAATTAACAGGAGTGCTGCGCAAAATCAACATTTCAGTCACCAAAGAAAATATGTGATCCGTCATTTCGAAATCAGTCGGAAGGTACCGAATGTCATCAGATAGAAAATGACGAAAAACCATGGAAAATCTTAAATCGGCCGTAATTGACATGAACTCAAAAACAAGCTTAAAAATATATATTCAATAGAAATGACGTATAAAATGCTTGTTTAGACATATCTAAATGTGTAAAAATTAATTTTTACTAAGAGCCCTAAATCTGCTTATCGAGATCGAAAGTCTGCAGAATTTAAGTCAAAATTAGCTACATTTTGTTGCGATATTAAAATAAGTTGCAGGTCGAATCGAAAAACGTGATTGGTCTCGTTTTGAAAAAGGAAATCCCCTTTTTCTGTTCTATTAATAAAACATGACCGCCTTCTATTTAGTACGCCCTGAGAGCGGCCCGAAATAGATCGGCTAACTCACAGAAACTTAAAATAGCGCTATAAAACAGACACGTGACCAAATCTTGAGCCGTGGTTGGCTGAACGATTAAAGGTCGCATGGCCTCGCCTTGTGTAACGGGATAAATCGTTTATTTTCTTCGCTTTTCACCTAAATAACTTAATCTTCGATATGGAGAATATTTTGTAAATCCGTAGAGTAGTTAGGCAATTGTCGAAGCTACGCGGCGGCCAAATTGTATTTAAATAGGTCCAGTAGAAATAGCAGTTTCATAGGAGAATGCCAATAATTATATCGCTAAACTTCGCACGCAATTTTCTCAACTAACAGTTTATCTATACCATCGGATTTAAAATTCTATAACTCTGGTTATATTTTAGATATAGAAAAACCGCAAACAGTTTTGGAAAGGAAAATGAAGCATGTACAGGAAATTGCTAAAAAGTGAAGAAATTTAATATGGTACTTTCCGACGGCTTTTGTGAAAACGGGTCACATATATTAAAACATGGTAACGCCGATGATGTCATGTGAGGCAGAGGCCAGTAGGCTACAGCTAAAAGGAATGAGGGCTGATCGAAAAAAGAAAAAAAATGAGGATTCTGCGATGGAAACTAGGAATCTCACTGAAAGTCAGGATATGGAATGAGGACATAAGAATGGATCTCGGGGTAGCATCATAGCATGTATAACCGACAAGGTACGACCGGCCAGGCTGAGATGGCATGGACATGTAATAAGAAAAGAGGATGACTGTCAGCTGTGTCATAAAGTTCATGAGGTAGACCTATATGGAGTCTATATGGACGTCTCAGCCAGCGACGACGGAAGAAAAGGTGCGGACGCGATACAACAAGACCTGAAGCTGTTCAAACTGAGGAAGGTAGACGCTGGAGTCAAAGCGTGGGGCAATTCTTTAAAACAATTTCTTTAATGTTCTCACGTTTTATTTACAGCTTTTACGGTTTTACCGATGTAGGCCTACAATGTTACTTTAATGAACTAAAGCCGTCAGTTATACATTTTGTAATATTTTCATTACTGTTTGTGTGCTTGATTGTTGAAATTTCAAAATGGAATATCTCTTAATTGTACGCTGTGGTCATAGAGCCTTAAAATTCCCAACCCACGAAGTGCAAAAAAAGTGGCTGACCCTCGCCATAGAGGAATGCTTCAAACCTGCAGCAAAGAGAGATGTCTTTTGAGGAGTGATCGTCTCAATATTGATATTTTTACGAATCGGTTTTGTCGATGTCTTTTGCAATAAAGACTGGCAAAATAATTCTATAGACCACTAATTTTAATCTATATTAATAAAGAAGAAACTATGTGTGTCTGTGTGTCTGTGTGTCTGTCTGTTTGACCGGAATGCATTTCCACAGTTTTAGAGCTTTTCACTCCAAACCTTTACTACTGTGTAGGTCTCGACAGGAGACGCAAAGTCGAGGGGTTGGCGATTCTCTACCACCATGGGGGTCAAAGTGGGGGCCAAAATCCCCCCATTTTTTTTTCAAAAACCCCCACCTATTGATCTGATTTTTTTCACCTAGATAGAGGGCCTTCTGAACCACCCGGTTCAGAGGTTGGAAAATCTCTACCACCATGGAGGCCTGGATGGGGGGGGGGAGCCGAAAACCTTGAGACGGCAGTTTGTTAAACACCTTTTTAAACGCTTGCATGGTCATTATATAAATGGCGAGAGCAACTAATGAAGATTTACGCGTACCGTACCAGCGGAGGTCAAAGTTAGTGGCGGCGTGTTGTGGGATGGGTGGGGAGGGGAGGGTGAGAGTGGGGAGGGTGGTGGTGGAAAAGTTTCCCGAAAACTCAAATTTCGCAGGTGGCGTACCTCTCGAGAGGTTGGAGTGCAGTGGGGTGTTGTCGGGTGAGTGGGGCTGGGTGGCGGGTTTGGGGTGGAGGTGAGTGGGGTTGGATGGATTTTTTTTCGAAAACCAAAATTTGACCTGTGGCTTACCGGTTGAGGTCGGAGCGTTGTGGGGTGTGTGAGGTGCGACGATAGGGTGGGTTGGAGGGGTGAGTGTGGGGTGTGGTAGAGGGTGGGCTTAGAATGGGGGTTGGGGTGGAGATGGAGGGGTGGTGTTCGGGGGTGGAGGGAGTGGGGTGTGGTGGGAGTGGTGGGGTGGGGCGGGGCTGGGCTGGGCTTTGGAAGGGAAAGGCGTTTGTGGGTGGAAGTTGGGTAAAGGTGGGTGTCGGGCTTTGGTTGGGGTGGTGGGGTGAGAGTGGGGTGGAGGGGGTGGGATAGGGTGGAAGGTTTAGGGGAGTTGGTGGAGGGGGTGGGGGTTGGGTTTAGGGGTGGGGTGGAGGTGGGGGTGGGGTGGAGGTGCAGGTGGGGGTGTGGTGGGGTTGTGGCCGGGGCGGGTTGAATCCTAAATTTCCCGGGCAACGCCGGGTACCCCAGCTAGTAATAAATAGAGATAAGTTTAATTGGATCTTTTGAACGACAAGCCTGCCTTAGAAATCTATGCAAACCTCTGTCGTGTGTTTCTAGACCTATTTATCTCTGAATAACAACATCGTTCTGCGTGAGGCAAAGTACTTCGATGAACCAAACTCCTTCGTTCCGGAACGATGGCTAAGAGGACAATCGTCTGAAACCATTCATCCGTATCTCGTCCTGCCGTTCGGCTTCGGACCAAGAATGTGCATAGGTATTCGCGACGATGACCTTCATAATTCCTTCTATCTTTCCAGCGAGGTACGGTAGCGGTGTTGATAGAATAAAATCATCAATTTGCGATTTTCCAAGGTCTCATTCATTGCTAGATGCCAGGCAAGTAAAACTTTCTCGATTGTCCACCTAGAATGACCTCCATTCAACGCTGCATTTTTACATCTGACCAATCAAATGTTTTTCTTGAGTATCGCAAGTTAATCGTGTTTTGCTGTGGCTTGACTGGGATCGCTCATGAGTAGTTTTTTTGAAGGGCATCATAGAAATTCATGGAATGAATGAATGAATTTGAAGCTAAGGAATGTAGGCCTGTAGCTTAGAGGAATACAGTCCAATGTCAAAAACGCAGAAAATTAATGAACACAAAAATTAATGATGCGCAACAATTATGGTTTGAGAAATCAGCCATGTTGCAAGGACACCACATACCGGTACCGTAGCTCTCGTTTGAACTTCTCATCATGCATTGAATTTTTCTAGCTCTTTAACAACTTGAGAAATAATTCTAGTATTGTTTAACCCTCAGGCTACCAAGCTTTTTTTGTAACACTGACTACCAAGGGGGGGGGTGGTGGTTACCACCCCATGGATTTTGGGTTTGGTTTGAGATATCATACCTTGTAATACAACAATGGATTCAGCATTCATTTCTGCACAAAATGGTATATTTAGGTTTAAAATATATGAAAGAACCCCGAAGTTATGAATTTTTTACCGTAGGCACCCGTCGATTCCACAAAATGTATACTTTCGCATAAGCAAAATATTAGATTCTATGTGTTTTTAACATAATTTATTTAATTAAAAATAGTTTACATATAATAAAGTCCAATATTCAACTATAAAAACTAGTAATAAGTTAGTTTTAGTTACATAAAATAGAGAAAAAACATGTATTAGCTGCTGAAAAACGTTTACGCAGACTTATCGGTTTGCGTTGTAAAAAACCCCAACATTTTTACACATTCAAATTTATTTTGAGCACTTCCGGTCATCAAATGTCAAATTAATTGGTATGAAAAATAGCCCTAAATGCCCTCTATAGAACGACATAATTTATTTCTCTTAAAAAATAAATTATGAATAATTTTTAATAGGAAAAACATGAAAATTTTATGAAAATAAAACACCTTTATTTATATTTTAATTTATTTTGAGCACTTCCGGTTGTCCAAAGACAACTCACTGAGCATGGACATGTAGCCCCACATTCCCTCTACAGAATGGTGTAATTGGTGTCTCTTCATGTCAAAGGACGGATAAGATACAGCCGATAATCTAAGGGATGGTGGTATCCACCCACTTCCTGGTGCCTCGGGTATATCGGGTATAACTTTTGAATGGTATGGTATATCATCACACATTTTAGCTCAAAATGTGTGCAAATGAATCCTCTACAGCTACCTAAAACGTCAAAATTTTATTCCTAGCGAAAAAGTTTGATTTGGAAAAAACCTAGGGGGAGGGGTGGATACCACCCTTCTCCCTGGTAGCCCGAGGGTTAAGCGACTTTTTTTGTTTTTACTATCTTCATGTCTACATAATTATCCTAAAAGAGTGATTATTATTAAGAGGATTACCGCTGCTGATTCCGGCAATCCTAAGCGCTGCTGTTTTTTGTAGGACGAAGAATCGCAGAACAAGAACTGCGGTTGATCCTGATCAAACTAATGCAGAACTTCCGGATAGAGTGTGACTCCGATCAGAAAATTGGTCAGATCTACCAGTCACTTCTGTATCCACACCCGGTTCCTCAACTGCGGTTCATACCAAGATCAACAGATACCTGGTCCAGTGGGATCTAGACATGGACGAGTGGATCGAAAGATCGCATGAGGGATGAACGTTTGCGCCAAATACAAAAATAACATTCTGTGCACATTCGCAGATCTGTATAATATTGTAGAGCTTTACCGCGGAATATTGCAGAGCTTTACCGCGGTTTCACTCAAGCGGTAGGCCTATCCATGCAGACTAACCTGCTCTTTATAAGTCGCTCAAATCTTACTCTTTTAGCTGTGGCTGGGCTGGGAGCGCCTCTGGGTAGGTTTCGTGAAAAGGCACTATATAAATTCTCAAAATGAATGAATGAAATTAATTTCAAAAGTGCTTGGTCGCTGAAATCCCATCAAAAAGTGGCACAGAAGTCGCGAGCCAAGCAGCTAAATGAAGATAACAAATTTCTCTTGTGTACATTAATTTTAAAGTACGTACGTTGTAGTTTATTGGTTTCACCAAGGCCCTGAAGAAGCCATTGACGTTGAAATGCTGGTGTCAAGCTGCTTAGTGCTTGTCGTAGATTTATCCATATTCCGTAGAAAATGTTATGCTATTATTCTATTTTCATTTAGGCATAAGCATCATCATATTAAAAAATTTCTAATAAAAGGCAACTTTGTAGAACTTACTTATAATGTTAACGATTTATGAAGATGCATAAAGTTGCTGTATTGTCCCAGTGAGAATTCAAACGCTGCCCCAAAGACATCGCGAGTTCGAAGAGTAGGCCTACGAAATTTTCAGGCATAGGCTAAAAATACATTGATGCCCGTCTCGTTGCGATTTACCTGTTACATTTAGCAATTGCAACGCAGCAAGATCCAACACAATACAAAGCATCACACCAAAATTTAATACAAAAAGATGCGATGAAATGCAATTCAATACAAAACGAAGCCTCATAATGGAAAACGATTCCACATCGCACAATAATTATAGATTAGATCTAATGCAAGCTACGCAATTTTCAGAACATGCGTTACGTCCGGCATAAAACGATTTGTGCCCATGGGCCATGAGGCACTCCACTTTTCTCAATTGAAATCATATTAATTGAAATCGATTCAGTGAAGAAAACATTCACAATGTTTCAGACATCCAAGCCTGAGTAGTCCACCAGGGAGTGGTGCGATATAATAAAATTCAGTGGTTCTTCGAAAGGATGGTCAAAATGGAGATCCGAGTCCGGTTTCAATGTTCAGATCAATAGATGCGATGAATTAAATTATTGGAAAACTGAGGATCAGATAAAATTAATCGTGATTGGAGTCTCGAATTCAAAATACCTTGGGCACTCAAGTGTTAAAATGCTAAAGACCTACCTAACTTTTGTATCTTTCTCGACGCCTGTTACAAGCCTATAAGGACTTAATCTTCACTCGGAATGATCTACTTTTGATATCGGTGGACCCTAGGGCAGGTACGAAAGCCACTGCACCAGATTACTTAATCGGTCAATAAACAAATCGTGGTTACTAAACTCAAGTCAGGCTGCAGTGTCGATTATGGGCCTAAGCGTATAGTCAAGGGCTGATAAAAGACCAGCAAGTCGTCGGAACTTTTTTTAAGATGCACTATTGAGCCAAATAAATCACGTGAATATCGCCAACCAGCACGATCAGTTTGAAGAACCATTGCGTCTATCGTCTGGATCAACGTTCAAAAACGTTTGTGTGAAGCGTTGCAACCATGGGTCACTGTATGCTTCGATGAAGTCTATCTGTATTTATGGCCGTACGCCTCTGGTTGTCTATCTGTTACAGTTACTGTAGTGCCTCTTAAGTACCTGAGAAAAGCGTTCCTCAACGTAGCCTGCAAGATGTCAATAGCTCCTTAAAGTTCTTAGCTGCAATGCGTGCACGTTTAATACCTAGCCTACAAAATTTAACTGTAGGCTATCTGTACGGCTAGTGTACGCTAGTGTTTATCTCTATTATACGTATGTCAATGTCTGTCTATCTGTGTGTATCTTTGTGCCTATTTTCTGCCGAAAGGTATTTCGTCATCGAGTTCATTTGACATGCATTATGCTGTAAAGCTATAGCTGTGGACCTACAGTACGTTAGTGCTTATCTCTATAATAGGTGCATGTATGCCTCTGTCTGCCTATCTAACTCCATGTATAATAAGTCTGCATATCTGTATATGTATGTCGCTCTATGCCTAATTTCTCACAACATGTATTTCGTCATCGAGTCAATTCATTCTTGACTCTTGATGTTCAGTCAAAATTAATAAGCTAATGACTTGAGCTTCGCTTCAAAACATCTTCTATCGTTTCACCAACTCGCAAGTGCAACATGTTCTACGTGAAGGTTCTGCCGAGTTTCCTGGCCCCACGGGCTTCCATCTGTCCCTACGCGACCTTCGTGAGGTCTCTGGGGAGTTTGCCAAACCCAAAGGAAAGTGGAGATCATGGAAAAGTGGAAACAGACATTGAATACGAGAACGCGAAACCATTGCGTACGATGCCTGGACCAAGAGGACTTCCGTACTTTGGAAATATTCTCAGCTATCGGATAGGTAGGTGGATTTTGATCTACTAAGCAGGTGGAAAGGTATTACTATTATTATGGTACTACTAGTTTCTACTGATGCTTCTAATAATGTGTTACAATTTACAACATATATAGCGCTTCTTGCAGTTACTGTAGTGACCATTCAGCAGAGGTTCCAGTGCGAGTATCTCGAGAAAAAGACTGCGACTATTTGATTGTTATAGCCTACCAGTACTGCTGCTAGGCCTATCGCTGACACCACCACCACAATCGTTTCCAATTCCACTGCCAGTATCAGTATTAGTGCCACTACCACTATCACTACGGCTTGTGATCCACAATTCAATACCTTCTCGCATATTGGTATGAGATATTGCTCCTTCCGGAATTGCCTGTTGCATGCACATTGCACAACCTTTAAATAGCAGTGGTAGGCCTGCATGTAGTGACTCTGTTTGAGAATAAAGATCAATGGCGCCGACCTCCTCCTTCTCCCTGACTTGGGACTGGCACTTCCAGAGGACGATCAGAGACGGAGTTAAATTTATAATTAAAGCAACGGTTGGCATCGATTTTTCGGAGTCCAAGACTTATGTTCTAACCACTGAGTGTTCTCGGACATGGCCGTTCATGATAGACGTCCTATGAAAGCAGGAGGATGTCTTTCAGCGTAGATGCAAGTGGCGCCGCATGGTAATCTTGCATGTACTGCACACGTGTATCATTGATGCTTCTGGCAGCCACACCTGTATGCTCATATTAGACATTAATGGTTCCATCTGAATTAACTACAACTAGGCAAAATCAAGCCATTTTCGTGGTGACCCCAGTCGCCTGTGCTACCCCAGGAGCTTTGTCTGCTTCCCGGAACTCAAAGTGAAGCATTTTAAAAATTCAAATCAAAGTTGTAGGCCTACATCTTTGTATTGCTGTAGTCGGTAACGCTTTTGAATAGTATCTCGAAAAAGAGGTACATAAATTTTTGAATGAACGAATATGATTAACGAACGGTGTTTCTAGGTCACCATTCGTATTCGAAGTACCACGAGATTCTGCGGGACAACTACCACAGATACGGAAGCGTCTTCAAGGAAACAATGTCTGGACGAACGACAGTCCGTGTCTTCGATCCAGATGATGTACGAACCGTCTACATGAACGACGGAAGATCTCCGAAGATCGCCGCCCTTATGGAGTCGGAAATGGCTTATAGGAAGTGGAAAGGACTGTCACCTGGTCTCGACACAACGTAAGTATCCATAATTAACTTGGCGGCTCGTAAGAAAGCCAGCCAATGGTCAATTATCATCATTGCCTTTTGACGAGTGTAACTTAGCGTAACAGTCCGGTTCTATCATGAAAACATCGAATGCGGTAAACATAGGCGTACGAGGCGGGGGTGCAGGGGGGGGCAATTGCCCCCCAAATTCGGGCAAGTTTGGTGGTTTTTTCGGGCAAAACAGACCCAAACGACTAAAAAAAGGTCGTAAAGTTTCGGGCAAGTCTTGTTTTTTGGGCAAAAATAGTCGCGGACGACTAAAAAAAAAAAAGAAGGTCGTCAAGTTTCGGGCAAGTCTGGTTTTTCGGGCAAAAATAGTCGCGGACGACTAAAAAAAAAAACTTTTTGGCCGGATAAATTTTTCGGGCAGAAGTTCAATCTTTGCCCCCCCCCCCCCCACTTCTGAAACCTCCCGTACGCCTATGGCGGTAAATCTGTTGGACGAAATCGTTGGCCACTTTTTTTATATCTATGTTCATACTGGTTGGCTTTGAAGGGTTTGAATTTTGGTGCGTCATAGGTTGTTGTCTTAAATATTGGCGCTACAGAAATGATTAATTAACAGTTTTCTTCGGTTAAGTAGTTTTTTCATGAAAATGAGTGCTCATTTAGCGCTGTTCGTGGTTTCAATTTATTAAATTTTTTAATAAATTGAAACCACGAACAGCGCTAAATTTCTCAATAACAATAAGAATTCCCCCACGACAATAAAGTTCAATTCCCGCTAGCAAAGCATATTAGTATTGTAGTGACAACAACTTTTGTGTTTTCTATATTTAAGTAACGGTGACCAATGGTATCGTCTGCGTACAGCGATCAATCCTCAGCTGATGATTCCAAAGGCAGTCACTGTCTTCCTTCCGAACAGCAACAAAGTGGCCGACGATTTCGTCCAACAGATTTACCGCATTCGAAATCCAGAGACTGGATCCGTGGAGGAACTGGACAACGAACTGTATGCATGGGTGATCGATGGTAGGCGAAAAGGTCGATTCTATTTGATTTAATTTAGCGATATAATTCCCAATCAAAATTGGGTGGATTGAATTAGTTTTCATTAAATTATATTAGATTGGATTGAAACAAATTTATTGGATCGGATTAGGTGTGTTTGATGGAACTATTATGGACTATGTTGGATTTCATTGGTGTGTAGTATATTGGAATTTATTGAAATAAATAATATTACATTGAATTACAGCACAATTACATGTATAGCTGTGCTAACAATTACAACTTTTACCTTACTCCTAACAATGTTCTAGGAGGATTATTATGTGTAGGCCTATCTAGAGTGAAATAATTATGCCAATAGCTATTATTAAGTTGCTAATTATAACTGTAAAAATAAACAGTAGTTTGCCATTCAAGAATTATGCTGTTCATACACGTGAATAGAATAACCATTATTTTCCAGCTGCTGGCATGACTTGCTTCGAGCAGAAACTTGGTTGCATCGAGGCTGACAGGTCGTCATGGCAACGTCGTATGGTCGATACGAAGAACGCCACAATGGACTTCTCAACGCAAATGGATTTCGCTGTTCCGCTTCACAGATGGGTCACCACTCGACCGTGGAGGAAGTTTGTCGAGAACGAAGACTTCTTTGTTGGGTATGTGGTGAATATTGAAAATATCAATGATGAAGTTCTTACCTAAGCTGCAGTAATGCTATGCAATGTATGCCGAGGCATTAGGGTACGTGTGTTACGTGTAACGTCATTGTAATGTATTAAAATGTAGACAATTCCTATATTATATTAAATCGCATGTCATTCCATTGCGTTGCATTGCATTGCATGGTACGGCACCGTTTTATATGCCGATATATTATTGTGTTCCAATTATCGGGCAGGGTATACTACATTCCACTGCGTTGTTTTCAATCAAAAAATCAAGCAAGCAATCAGTTAATCAATGGTTCATGCCAATCATTCAATCAATCAAGAATTTTTATTACAACCAATAATGTTGTAATTAGGAAAAGCACGACTTAGACAATAGACAGCATTTATTGGCTACAATTATTAGTAGGCCTAAAAGAGATTAGGATTCCGCTGACTAGGTTTTACATTTGATTGCGATGATAACCAACAATTAAAAGTATTGAGTAAAATAAAACTATGAAGTAACTGACCAAACCACGGGTCATTTGCTTTGCTTTTAGTCATGTGAAGAGACTTTTTGACGAGACATGTGACAAAGTGAATGAACTCAAAGCGAAAGATGAACTCAGAAGTGATCAGTTCTATTATGTGACTCATCTGTTGAGCCAACAATCACTCGACTACAACGACCGACTCATGTTTATTGTCAGCACTATGTCGGACGGAATGAACGCGGTAAAAATTGTCATCAACTTTGTTTACTTTTCTCATATACATGTAAATCAAATAGACTGCTACAGTAGGCCTATAATGGTTCGCAAGTGGTCACGTCGGACTGCACTGTGTATTGTATAGGTATGCTGCAAGTAGGCCTAATTTTGAATTATTGTGTGAATGACCACGAAGTTGTACTTAGGAATATGATTTGAAATGATTGAAATATTATTCTGTCCTGGTTAGGTGATAGGGTAATCCAGGCTCAGTCTATATGGGGATTATTACCCATAATTACCCTGCCGGAATGCCCTCTTGACGCCAGTACATGTGATACTTGTCTGTGTTCTCGTTTTAAGATAGCCCCTGCCCTGCTGAGTCAACTCTATTGTCTCGCTGCCAATCAAGACAAGCAGCAGAAACTCTACGAACAGATCTCAGAGGTTGCATCCGACAAAACGGAACCTGTCACCGAAGAGATGATCCAAAGGATGAGTTACATGCACGCCTGCTTCAAGGAAGGTCTCAGGTTCGATACCTATCTCTACTGATGATCACCAAAGAGTATAGTTCTGTTTATTTATCTATTTCTTCGATGTGTCTCTCCACTTATCTCCATGCATGTACCTGTCTGCCTGTCTGTCTGTCTGTCCATTTAATGATCACCAAAGGCCATGACTTTCTATTTATTTATCTATTTCTTCGATGTGTCTCTACTTATCTCCATGCATGTACCTGTTTGTCTGTCTGTCTTACCGTCTGTTTCTCCACCTCTGCCTCTCTTCCTCTGCAATTGCAATATTGAGAGCAACAACAACAGCAGCAGCAGCAGCAGCAACAACAACAATAACAATAACAATAACAATAACAATAATAGTAATAACGAGACGAGGCAATTCCGGACCAGTTAAAAAAATAGTTTGTAATGAAGTCCCTGAGGGATCCTAAATACGTTGGGGCAAATAATAATAATAATAAAATGGTTACATTTTCTCTGTGCTTTAGACTCTATCCACCTGGAGCAGAAATATCACGAATTGCGCAGAAGGACATGGTACTTGCCGGATATCAAGTACCTGCTGGCGTGAGTATTATTATGTTGAAATAATAATCGGGCATAGGAGAAAAATAGTAAATAAATTTTTATTTTCAATTTCGTTACTTTTATGTTCCAGGGTACACAGGATCACTCCGGAACTTTACTCTTGTGGTTGCTGTTATAGATAATTATTGTGTTTTGGGATGAATTAACTATAAGGATTCATAAAGGATCATTTTGAGTAGCGCTTATTGTTGGGCTTCTAGCGAAATTGTTAGTGAGCAACACTATTGCATTTTCGAAAGATCAGCATATTCTATAGATTATAAAATTTCAACAGACTCAATAGAATTTCATCGCTTATAATATTTCACGCTTTAATTTACAATTTGTTTTAGTTTTCTTAGCCTTTCCGCGCTGTACGCACTTGCGCAAGTGCGTACGCCTAACGGCGTTCCTGGTAAATACGTTGGGGCAAATAATAATAATACGATAAGTTGCTAACATTTTGAGGGAATTACAGTTGGCCGAAGAACTTGTTCATCTGTTGATGGATTGCTCTAAGGTTTTTTTGTGAATGCTGTCATGTGATGAATATTTGCTATTGTAGACACACCATAGTACTTAGTAGGCTACTTAGTCCTTTCCCGTGAAGGTCTGCACATCGGCAAAGCACTTGCTCCACTCCTCCATGTCCATCGCCAACTGTTCAGTATCCTCCCATGACATCTCCAGACATTAGATTCTCAAGTCACCTTGTTGTGCCCATCATATCACATTACAAAAATTAACGCTGTTATGTTTCAAGGGATAGGCGAAGCTGAACGATGAGCTTGTCTACATATCCATTATTTTTTAGACGCATTTGTCTTTGGCTGCCAACATCGTTTTACGGGAAGCAAAGTATTTTGATGAACCGAATTCATTCGTTCCGGAACGATGGCTGAGAGGACAATCGACCGAAACCATTCATCCGTATCTCGTTCTGCCGTTCAGCTTTGGACCAAGAATGTGCATAGGTACTAGAGACAATGCTATTTATAATTTACCTTCGTAGAATGATATTGAACTGTGTTAAGTACAGAATGTTGCATTACAATTACATGATATTGAAAGTTGTTCAATATGTCTGTAAACATCCTCCACGCAATATTTAATATTCGGTGTTAGGTATAATTGTTGGTTGAACCTCGATGCAGATATACATTGTACTGGACATGTAAGCTTATATCTACTTGACATTGCAATAGCAACATAATCCCATTTACTGGAACACATTGCCAATGTATCTATTGAAAATAGAAAGAAATGAAAAATTGTATTATATCGTATTTTAGTGTATAGGCTAATTTTAAAAGCACTTCTTTTCAGCAAAAGTCTTTCAGATGCGCCCCCAGCACGATCCACCCAGATAAAACACAGAATTTGAGGCGAGAGAAAGATTCTAAAGGACTACATAGAGAAAGGTGAAAATAACTGTTGGTGGAAGTCTGTTTTGAAGGAATAGCATGGATTGATCCAGGACTGTTCTGACGTGGACAGTAATGAGATCAAGTCTTCCAGAGGATATAAACATTCCAATAGGATACAATGAAATGGAGTGGGTGCATAATTTCCTATTACCACACTCCTTAGAACTGTTTCTTTATTAGCAATTATTATCCTGAATAGCTGTTCTGACGCCGACAACCGATGCTGTTCTTTGCAGGGCGAAGAATCGCTGAACAGGAATTGCGGTTGGTCCTGATCAAACTAATCCAGAACATCCGGATAGAGTGTGACTCCGATCAGACAATTGGTCAGATCTACCAGACACTTCTGAATCCACATCCGGTCCCACAACTGCGATTCATACCGAGATCAACAGATACCAGTGGGATGTAGACATCTACAAATCGGGGGATCGAAAGATCGTATGATGGAGTGATGGACGTTTGCGCTAATTCAAATACAATTTCTTCCTTACTCGATCTAACCATGGAACCAGTAGGCCTACCGGCGCCAGCGGGCGGGGGTTACGCGGCTACCCCTCTAAAATTACGAATCTGGCGGTTTTTTCACATGTAAAAATTCTATATTATAGTGTTTAGCGCCCCCAGAAAATTGAGAAAGATTTACGAGATTTCGGCCGAATGACTAAAAAACAGATCGTCATAAATTTTGGCGGATGAAAATTTCACATTTTCATCCGCGATAATTTCTGACGACCTTTTTTAGTCATTCGGCCGAATGAGTAATCTTACATATCAGCATCGTCTGTCCATGACATGATATTATGACATTGTAGTGATGCGCAGTGCAATTAAGAACCAGACTGAGTGGCGTAGCAATTATAGGGCGTGCAACCTGTGCAGTTCACAAGGGCCCCCGGCTGTACAGGGGCCTCCGACGGTCAAAGTAAATTTATATACCGCACCGACATAAACACAGTCATGGACTTTTCAGTAGGCGTCACATGTAGCTTACATCAAACGTGGATGCGTTGTACATCTTGCGTCCACGCAAAGGCTGGCGCAGACAACGTCCCATTGTATGAGCCAAAACATTTGCTTCATCTGGAATTCGATAGAGACTTTGAGATGCATCGTGCGATTGAAATTTGAGGTATTATATTTTGTCTACGCCTTTGGCTTAGTGAAGTTAGTGTGCGCTTTTTGGCCAGCTGTTTTGTGTCGGATGGCAAGTTCAAGGGAATAGTAAGCCTATAGGCCTAACTGGCGTCTGTTGCAATTTATTCAACAATGCATGCACTGTCCAATAATAGCCTAAAACCAGGATCCCTGACAGCGGTAAAACCTCTAGTTTCAGCAAACCCGGCCGTTTTCTGCAACATCAAAGGGACTTCACACAAACCAATAACTGTGTTCATTCATTCATTCATTCCGAAAACTTGTATAGCGCCTTTTGAAGAAGACTACTCAGAGGCGCTCCCAGCCCAGCCCAGCCACGGCTAAAAAGATAGGTGTTGATCTTGATTGTGCTGCAGGCTAATTTTGCTCACACAGGCGCTATACAGAATGGTATAATTTGTGTCTCTTCATATTAAATGGCAGAAAAGATATAAACGATAATCTAAGGGGGGTGTGGTATCCACCCCCTGGTGCCTATGGTATATCGGGTATAACTTTTGAATGGTATCGTATATCATCACACATTTTACCTCACAATGTGTGCAAATGAACCCTCTACAGTTACCTAAAATAAGGCCATCCGTTTTTTACATGTAGAAATGAAATATTTCCACGTTTAGCCCCCCTCTAAAAACGTGACATATTCCTGAGATTGCGACCAAACGACTAAGAAAAGGTCATCAGAAATTTTGGCGAGGAAAATGGACAAATTTTATGAGCTCTCGCCCATCATCATCATCATAATCCTTGGGCTGACAGCCCGTAGGTGCCGACGCCAGTCTCTGTCTGAGTCTGTCTCGCATCATGCTGCCCAGCCTCAACCGGTCCGGTCAGCAGGTCTGCTCCATACCAGAAACATCTTTGAGCAGCTAGACCACCTTGTCCGATTGAAGAGAATATTCGGAGAAAGCAAGAAGGACAACGTGGGTCAATGCCCGTATGTGTCTCACGCTCTCTCCTCCGACTCTCTCCACTGGTTTGTCCTGACCGGCCTGTGCATGTCTGCTCCACATCATGACACCTTGAAGGATCTGGGTAGCTATGTCACTTTTGTCGTGGTTTTGGCGGATTACAATCGTCTTGGTCTTTTCCTGCCAGTGTATTGCCACCCATCTGGCAAACCTTCCTCCTTTTACCCGGGCTTAGGACCGGCACAGGGACGTTGTTGGTTCCCTGTGGCGGAGGATGGATGCTTTCGCCCAAGTGACTAAAAAAGGTCCTCAAGAATTTTGGCGCATGAAAATGAAAATCTCCTTTGCTATGATTCAGCCCCCCCCCAACTTAAATCCTGGCGCCACCACTGCATAGGAGAGCGAAGGACCCGACGCGCTTCTAAGTCAGAGACGTCCATGGACCACACGGGAAGGTGAACAAGGATCGAGCAACAATAATAATTTTTATTATTGTCAATAATTATAACCGACCAGTAACAAAAGCATGCACAAGAACCACGAGCATGTGATGAGAAATAGAGCGATTAACCACTCGGAGCTGGCAACGCTGTTACTTTTATTATAATTATCACACTGATTGTAGCAGCTTAAAGAGACTAAGTTAACTTGTAGGCAGAGACGAAGTTCCTGTTCAACGTTAACACCCAAGTCACGGACCGTGAGGCAAAAACAAATCTCAGAAACGAATTGAACAATTTGGGAAAATATGTGCCACTTCCTCTGTTTGTCTGTCTGTCCGCTTAGTGTAACCTATTTCTGTGTCATATAGGCCTAGCATGGTCTACTCAACTGGGAGTGGCCGTTTCTACAATTTGACGCCGCCTTGTAGATCTACCCAGACTCAGAATAATTTATGCGATTTGGCACAATGTTTTCATTGTTTAGGCTACAGTGAAACCGCGTTATAGGCCAACAACTATTTTAATAGGCTTTGCAACTAGCTTAAGCTGGTTGCAGAACTTCTGGCTTAGGTCTACTGTTAAACGCTGGCATTAAAATTGTCTTTGACTCATGACATGCCAATCAAATATTTCTGGTGATTCAGTTTATAATAATCAGTAAAGATTCGGGAATATTTTATGCGGTTGACATTTTGTAGTTTTTTTAATAAGCAAGAAGGCCAAGCGTATTTGTTTTTAAATCAGCGCAATCTAGATTATTATTGATCATCAACAGTCTCTTATACTGTAACTTACCAACGAAACGAACAGTGTAGGATTCGCTTTAAGCCGTTCATCTGTTGTCTGGCAAAATGTTCCGACCATTGTCAATTGCGCCTGTTTTCTTAATCATCGTTCTTCTTAACCTCACAATCAGTAAGTAGCCTAAACATGTTTTGATGTAATTTCAACGCCACCGTTCAACTAATAGCGTACAAAATGTCTTTGTTTGCTTTTGCCTGTTTGGATTTTGATGAACATAACTTATAATTATAGTGGTAAACCCACTGAAGCCTTTCCAGTGGCAAGTAACTCAGCATTGACAACATTTTTATTCTACGTTTCGACATTTGCATTGTACTTTGTTTTGGAGATAAACATGATTAAATAACCTACTTACGGTACGATAAACGTACACGTAGCTACAAGTAATGGATGAGGCAATGCACAGAATATCAAATTCGCTTCATTCCTGTGGTTCTTAGTAAGCCTATCTTATGCATGAACGGATGAAGTAATGGAACGTACTGTAACAGCAGTCCTATCGAAGCCGACTGATGTTTTGTGGTGGCCTTGCTTTAGGTGACCAAGAGTCACTGAGTCATGAAAACTCTCAATTGGCTAACGCTTGCATTGGTGAAACTACCGACGATTTGGTAAATGAAAGAACAGCGAAACTGAAGACCATTGAGGAAGAAGCAGCATGGATTGGCGCTTTGTTACATACGACAGATGGTATGACAACAAACTCTCTTCATAATGGCCAGAATTATTATAGACCTACTAGCCTAATCAATCTAATTAATTTATTTAAAAAATTATCAGTAAATTAGTAATAATCATTATTATTGCTCTACTATCATTAGGCCTACTTATTATTTTGCGAACGAGGTAAACATTTGAATTAATGGGATATTGTCAGCAGCTCCGTAATATCCAAAGTCTGACTAATCCGGTATCTGTAGGAATTCTTGGACTGACAGATTCCCCCCCCCCCCGCTTCATTAAGCCGGATATTCTTGCAGCTAGTCACTGCATAGTTTTCTAGGCATCATCAATCATCATTCAGATCAAGGTTCCTACTTTAATTTATCGGTCTATATCTGGCCTAGCTCACGTCATCTCAGCATCCTCTTTTCACGTGATAGATAATTATGATCTTTTTGTCCCGCGAGCATGGACTATTTTGGTCAAAACTCGAGCTTTGCTGTCATATTATTTTGTCCTGCGCTTTTGAATCATTTCTCTCAATTGACACGTTCTTTGTCATTGCTTGGTACCCGAAGGAAATATTTCCGCTGTCTCAAAACTATAGGCCTTCTAGTATGTTTCTGGATCTTTCGCAATGGGAACGCCTCTGACTGGTATGAACTGTTCATTCATTCGTTTCAAGAATTTATATAGCGCCTCTTCAAGAAATCCACTCAAAAGCGCTCCTAGTTCAACCATGGTGAAAAAAGTTTAAAAGAGTCATTGATGAGTCTTTTCTTCTTACCCTTCGGGCTAGAATTATTCCCTCCGGCGAGGGGTCAGCCACTCGGATCCTTCTGATGAGTCAACCCTAGGTAACAGTTGCATCTGTAACGGGAGACTATTCCAGACAGATGGACCTACAACTGAGAAAGCACGGCGCTGACAGGTTGATATTTCAATACGCGGGACCAAAAGCTTACCGCTAGAGGCAGAGTGAAGGGATCTGCGAGAAAGGACAGCAGATATTGAACAGCAGAGTTCACATAGATATTAAGTCGGGGTACAGCCGAGGAGACAACGCCAAACCAGTGAAGCAATTCTGTATTCGTTGCGCTGTTAGATAGGGAGCCAGTGTAGAGTATCACGCATGTAAGATAAAATAGAGGCATAGCCTATTTAGCGATTCTTCCAATTTGCCGGGCTGCAGACCGAAGAACACTGTCAAGTCGGGATGTCAATGATAGAGGCAAACCAACCAGAATAGAGCAACAGTAGTCCAAGCGGCTGGTGACAAAAGCATGAACAAGAGTAGCAGCAGAGTCCTCTGATAGAGAGCGAGAGATCACCCGTAGCTCACAAATTTGGTAGTAACAGCCTCGAGTCAGCTGATTTACATGTTTTGAGAAACTAAGTTCTTCATCCAGCGTAACACCGAAGTCCCGGACAGAATCAAAGAAGGTGACATGGGGATTGGGGAAATGCTTTAACCACGGCACAACGATCAACATTTGCTAGTCGTCTACGTCCACCCAACCAGATGAATTGAGTTATTATTATTATTATTATTATTATTATTATTATTATTATTATTATTTTTTTTTTTTTTTTTTTTTTTTTTTTTTTTTTTTACCCGAGGTATCAATGATCCCTCGGGATTTCAAAAAATTATCCGGAGACTTAAAAAAAAATTGTATTCTGGAACGGCTAGAACTCGTCAAGATCAGGCGAAGCAAAGGTGCCTTGGAATGCAATGGCGTTGAAACGTTGGATTAAAATGGCAATGCGCTGGAAAAGATAACTGGTTTCCCTCGTGTCACCGGTTTTACGAGCTAGACAGCGCCCCAACTCTGTGATGAAACATAGACCACTGCTGTTGATTGGTCCAAGAGTCTCAATTGCCAACGGGACAAAGTGGTAGGTTTGTGCAAGTGTGTTGTATTTGGCGCATTTTTTGTCTGCCGCTAATTCGGCTGCGCCGGCTGCTGTTGCTGATGTGGACGGCAGGTAGGATGCGGCCAGAGTGTCAGTTAATTGTGAATCAGCATTGTCAAAATTTTTATTTCCTAATGCATTATTATTATTATTATTATTATTATTATTATCGTTATCGCCATCGTCATCGTCATCATCATCATCATCATCATCATCATCATCATCATCATCATCATCATCGTCGTCGTCGTCGTCATCATCATCATCATCATCATCATCATCATCATCATCATCATCATCATCATCATTATTATTATTATTATTAGATGAATAAGTGTAAGATTAACAATGACAATTCAAACCATAATTATCGTGAATCAGCATTGTCAAAATTTTTATTTCCTAATGCATTTCCTCACGAGCTGAATGCTGCTATTATTATACGAATCATGAGGGGTAGTAGAAAATAATGTTGTCGATGGATAATAATGTTTGTTTACGAATTATTATAAAGTGGCAGTATGAAATTGTGCGCCTGTAACAAGTCTTCCTAAGTTTTCGTCTGCTTTCAGAATGCCTAATGCGGTTGATGCATGATCGATATTCTGACGTTTATTCATGAGATAATTTTGTAAATAGAACGACACGTTGTTACTGAAGATTCGAATCCCAGAAGCAGTCATAATTAGGCCTATTATAATAGCCTAATATCGGCAGATACAGTTTCCACTTCGACAAACATTGCAGGCTACAAATTGTAGCCTACAATGTCATGTTAATGCGTGCTTTCTATTGTTTTTAAATTGTAGAGTTCACATGCAGTTCGACCTCAATGTTTGAAATAGCGCTCTGTTTCCCTGTCTGTGTGATCAATACAACTAACTTCACCTACGCAGTGTGCGGCGGACCACTACCGGATTTGAATATACGAGCTTACGACGCTAGCATTCCACACGATCTGTTAATGATAACTGTTGTGTATGGGATCGAATGGCCTTTCAGTATAGTTAGCACTGAAAACATGCGATTTTTATACGTTTATGCCGGGAAGTGTAGATGCGTCTGGAAGATAGACACGGGTAAGAATGAAGTTGTCAACTGGCTGCCAGATCTGGGCGAGACATCCCGCATATCAGTAGCCAATGGCAATCGTCTACTGGTTCTGAGCACCTATGATGATATTTTGCATTTTGAGATTTTCGACGAAGACGCAAAGCTCGTAAGACGTATGCCACTTCCCAGAGACTTCATTCATCCATCGACTGCCATTCAGAAACCAAATGGAGAATTTATCATCTACCACAGATCAAAAGAGCGCAATGGCATGTTTGCAAGTTTCTTATCCATGGATGGGCAAATTATCAGTATGTTTAGGCTCTGTGAAAGAGTTGGTTTTAAGGATGCGAAAATGTTTCTTGTAGGAAGCGATTTCTTTGCAACTGAAATTCTTAGTGGAAACGTGTACATACTTGACAGTAATACTGAATACCTGTACTGGAGACTAACCGATCTTAGGGTCATCATCAGCAACTGTAGTTCAGACAAGAGTTCTGGAGAGATCGTTGGCTTCCGAATAACTGATGGGCACATTTTCAGTCAGCTCGAAGAACCACCATATCCTCAGTTCCTTCAGTTGTTTTGGGATACGAACAACAAGAATCTTTTTGCGGCTGAAGATAGCTTTGGGGTTTTATATATATTTGACACAAAAACTCTCAAGTGGCGTCATCTTGGTCGCATACTGCATCCTGCATTTCATATAGACACAATGAAACTGCTGCTAATTTCGACCGATTTCGCAGGTGTGGAAGTTTGGGTATTCAACAAATAGCCTAGGCATAGGCCTACTAACCCAATAATGCAATCATGAATGTTATGCATTGACGATATAAATTTCCTTGAATCGATTACGAGGAGCCACTTTCAGTCATCTCTAACGTAATCTTATCTTCACAAACAGCGGATGTACATGTAGTTAGACCTACTGTAGATTGTCTACTTTAACTCTTCCTACCGCTTTAATGAATCTGAACTCAGCTTACGATAATTTCTTGATCGTGTAGCTACATGTGTATATGCATGTACATGTAGACGGCTGTACTGTAGACGAGTGACATACTCACGCGAACACCTAGGAGCTAACCAATGGGTTGCTGCTGACAGTTGACAGAATGATGGCATGGATGGTTTAGTGTCCATGGACCAAGTTGCGTCGATGGATCATTGAGAAGACAATCGTGTGAGTAGTCCATCATTGGCAGATCAATAATAATCGCGGATAACTTGCAGTAAGTTATGATCCTGTTGAAATTCTAAATATTAGTCTGCTGCTAACTTGGCTTATTGCACTTTGAAGACATAAATTAGCCTAATACTATGAAAATGAAAAACCTTGTAATTGATTTTCGGTTGCAATGCTGGGCTGACATTGGCTTCACAGTTTTAAAAAGCAAAGAATTATTCTTCGAAGCTGTCCGATTGGAATACTAATGTGAATAATTAGCGTCATTTGTTTACTAAATTTATATCTCATTGTAGCCTATACTGAAACCGTAATCTGCGAAATTTTAATGTTGCGTTTTCGCAACATCGGCGGAATGCGCTATGCGAACAATATTGTGTTTTCGCAACTTCGGCGGTATAAGCTTACGCTATACGCATTATGGCACGTACAATACATGTAGTAACTCATGTAAACTTATATGAACTTTCGATTGCTTGCAAAAAACTACCTGGGGTACTCGGCGTTGGCCAGAAAATTTTGGGTTTCCGCCCCACCAGCCCCCACCAGCACCAACTACGGGGCGGATTGTCCCACCCAGCCTTCAGACAGCCCCTACCTCTCTGGGGTATCCTGCGTTGATGTCGCTCGGAAAGCGTCGGCTTTACCAGCCATCGCCACTACCCACAACCCACTACCCCCGCCCATTCAACCCCGTCCAGTTTCACGTTCTTCACACCCCACCCCATTGTCCGTACCCACCCCATCCAGCCCCACCTTTACCCATCCGCGCATGCTCTCCTAACATGCTTCCGCCGCTATGGTGTTCCCCAGTGTAATCCAGTTAATTATAAGTTTGTGACTACTAACACCAACCGCCATCCCACCCCACCACAACCCCACCAACCTCACTATCACCCCACCTCACCACCACCACACCCCACCTCACCAGTCACCACCTACCTCGCTCCCACCCCACGGAGTCCCCATCCTCTCCTCTGAAGGAACCGGCGCTACCCATGAAAGTTGAGGTCGAAGTTTTGGTTCAGCCAGAAACCCAGCGCCCATCCCAACCCTGGTGGATGGGGTGTGTCCTTGTGGGCGCGAGGTCGCCGTGGGGGCATTCGATCTAGCTGTCAGGTTCAGATTAAGTCGAAGATGTGGAAACAGCGATATTTGTGTTTCTTTCCGGCCGCCCACGGCCTCCCCTCTACAGTGAGGTGGTAAAAGCCAGTCCTTCCACTGGATGGCCCTGGCGGCCCTCTGTTTAGGTGCAAGGTTTCAGGTCAATTATAGCTGTGAAACTGTGGGCGTACATACTGGAAAACACACATAAATACGTAGTCACATTCACCTCTATAATTATAGGCACAGATAAAGTCTGCAGCATAATACCGTGGCTATTTCTCATAGCGGCGGTAAATGGGTTAAATTCAAGTGAATAGATGTAATCGCAGGTTGAAACGACCTCCAACACACGGACGCATAGAATATTAATTTATAGTCGATAATACAGTTCTATAATTATAAGCACAATATTTCGCAACGCGAAAATAAGAAATGCACAATTAAACATCTTGGTTGTGTTTTGTGTTGAACGCTCGAGTGAATCGGTGCAATCGCAAGCAAACCGATTCAGCTGACCAGATGTTTCTGTGTTTAGTATCGCAGGAGAAAGTTGAAAATAACAGATGACTTAATTAGCCAAGTAAGCAATATACTTAGACGCTATGCCATCCCTTGTCTCACGTCGCCTCATTGCAATGGACGCGTTTAGTACCGTAACACATCCTTTAAGTTAAGTAAAAAAAACACCGTTTTTTGAATAACAAAATTCAAGGCAGGCTGATACGAGCAAGAATAGATAGTTTTGTACGCGGCAGTTGTTTTCGACTGGTGCAAAACGACGGATAGAATTACCTGACAATCCAAGCACTCGCAAGACCTGCGAAATCTCTTTTATAATACGGGCAAGCCTCACATGACAAGCTACTAGACGATCGGCGAGTCACGGGGGTAGACGGGCATCTCTTGAAGTAGAGGAATCAGCAGAAACAACACGGAAGACATCGCCTTGAAGTAAGTTCCTTCGACACAGTACCAGAAATTGTCAGTTTGTTGCCCACCCCGCCCCAGGGTCAAGACTATGGTGGAGTGGTCCTGATAAACGTGACGTAACTGTTGTACACAAAATGTGCAGTTCTAAATGGATTTGTGAAGGGTTAAAAGCACTTCGTTACAGCTAAAAAAAGGGGAAAAATGGTCGTTGTCCTCCGATTGGAAGTAATTTACCATGAAGGATGGGAAGGAAAGTAAGGTGGTTGTGCAGTTCTAAAAATCCTCAAAAGAGCCCTGGGACCGTCCTGATGCCCTTTTTTTAGCTGGAGGATTGGAAAAGATAAGGTGCTAAATTATGACCGTAATCTTCGTTGATCCGAAAATATCCTTTTTTGACGTGACCCTCTGTCTCCAGGATGAGGGTTTGTGGACGGGTGAGGACGGCCTGGTCCTGGTAGCCCTCTTTCTAGCTGGAAGGTTTGAGGTAAATAGCTGCGAAACTGCGGCCGTTACCGGCTTTGATCTTGATATAATCGCATCCCAGGTGAAAGGTGGAAGCGGCGTGAGTGGCCATGTTCGCCCTCTGTTTAGGTGCAACGTTTCAAATGATTATATTATTTTGAAAGTGTTTGGAAATGGGGTGTTTTTTGCGGATGAACTTTGGCGCTGACTGTAAAATAAAAAAGAACGTTTATACTCTAATTTTGTAATCTTTAGGGAAGGCTCTGCGGGCCAGAAAAAATAGTCGGAGGGCCAGAAATGGCCCGCTGGCCAGCTCTTTGACACCCTTGGAATAAAGCATAAAATAGACTGATAGATGTATCAGATTCGCTCAATACGCTATTAAGTTTATTTTCTCCAAGTTGTAAATTTGAATTCCCAGTGGCCCTCATGTCGTCAAACTAAGAAAAGCGGCCCTTAGAAAAGGTTGGGCACCACTGAGCTATGGCAATCCTGACGCGGGGAACAACGTGGTGAAGCCGATCGGACGACCTAAGGGTCATCCGATCGGTTTGACCGCTTTGCTCCCCGCGTGTAAAATTAATTACTGCGCAAAAATTAATCTTGCACTACTTATAGTCAGTATAATTATTTTGCCAGTGGATATAATTTAAGGGCTTGGAGCAATAACAAGGCATGTCGACATACCTATGTCTTGCGAAACAGTATGCCAGCGTGTCCAAAAGACACCTGTGAATTTTGCACAGATCTGAATATATTTGAGCGTCATTTCGCAAAACAAAGTTATGTCGACATAATAATTTATGTTATTGTTCCCCCGGCAGATTTCGTCCATATCTCTAATGCAATATCGCGGTATGACAACATAGGCTACATTGTCTTGCTTCCTTTCAAACTTTGTATTAAAGCCGATGCAATAATGAAGTTTGTTGACATAACTTACTATCTGCATGCAAAATCATGCACAATTCTCGAACTGTGTAATAAAAACAGTTTGGTGTAATAACAAGGTATGTCGACTTAGGCCTATACCATATAATATGTGTGGTATTGCAAGTGCTAGAAAACACTTTGTCGACATAACCTGTTATTGCACCAGAAATGAGACTGAGGGTTCGCGATGCAATAACCAGATATGAAGCAAAATGTGTAAATAATAATAATAATTTCATCTTTTGCATTGAAAAATTTACAAATTTTGTTAAATACAATTTTAAGGTACATATTGCTAAAATAATCTTGTTGATATGTAGTCAAATGACTTAGATACAGCAGTTTGAAGTGGTAAATATTTGAAGTCGATTTCCCAACATTCATGATTTTCGACATACCTTGTTATTGCTCCAAGCCCTTCAATTGTTTCTTAAGAAATGTGATTGCATTTGAAATTACAGCTGAAACCTAACTTCGAAAGATGTCGGTGGCAAATGTTTTTGGCTTGCTTTTGATGGTAGTATGCTTCGTCGCAATGCCTACAGATGCTGCTTATCAGAAACGAAACGGTTAGTCGACGAATAACGCCGAGTTAGTAAGCGAGAACGTGAGTGCCTCAGTGCGGTTGAGTTATTGTTAATGAGTTATTGCTAGTGAGTTATTGTTAGTGAGCTATTGTTAGTGAGTTATTGTTAGTGAGTTATTGCTAGTGAGTTATTGTTAGTGAGTAATTGTTAGTGAGTTATTGTTAGTGAGTTATTGTTAGTGAGTTATTGTTAGTGAGTTGTTGTTGGCGAGTTACTGTTAGTGAGTTATTGTTAGTGAGTTATTGTTAGTGAGTTACTGTTAGTGAGTTATTGTTGGTGAGTTATTGTTAGTGAGTTATTGTTAGTGAGTTATTGTTAGGGAGTTGTTGTTGGCGAGTTACTGTTAGTGAGTTATTGTTAGTGAGTTATTGTTAGTGAGTTATTGTTAGTGAGTTGTTGTTAGTGAGTTATTGTTAGTGAGTTATTGTTAGTGAGTTTTTGTTAGTGAGTTATTGTTAGTGAGTTACTGTTAGTGAGTTACTGTTAGTGAGTTATTGTTAGTGAGTTATTGTTAGTGAGTTACTGTTAGTGAGTTATTGTTAGTGAGTTATTGTTAGTGAGTTATTGTTAGTGAGTTATTGTTAGTGAGTTATTGTTACTGAGTTACTGTTAGTGAGTTATTGTTAGTGAGTTATTGTTAGTGAGTTACTGTTAGTGAGTTATTGTTGGTGAGTTATTGTTAGTGAGTTATTGTTAGTGAGTTATTGTTAGTGAGTTACTGTTAGTGAGTTAATGTTGGTGAGTTATTGCTAGTGAGTTATTGTTAGTGAGTTATTGTTAATGAGTTATTGCTAGTGAGTTACTGTTAGTGAGCTATTGTTAGTGAGTTATTGTTAGTGAGTTATTGTTAATGAGTTATTGCTAGTGAGTTATTGTTAGTGAGCTATTGTTAGTGAGTTATTGTTAGTGAGTTATTGTTAGTGAGTTATTGTTAGTCAGTAATTGTTAGTGAGTTATTGTTAGTGAGTTATTGTTAGTGAGTTGTTGCTAGTGAGTTATTGTTAGTGAGTTATTGCTAGTGAGTTATTGTTAGTGAGCTATTGTTAGTGAGTTATTGTTAGTGAGTTATTGTTAATGAGTTATTGCTAGTGAGTTATTGTTAGTGAGCTATTGTTAGTGAGTTATTGTTAGTGAGTTATTGTTAGTGAGTTATTGTTAGTGAGTAATTGTTAGTGAGTTATTAGTAGTGAGTCATTGTTAGTGAGTAATTGTTAGTGAGTTATTGTTAGTGAGTTATTGTTAGTGAGTTATTGTTAGTGAGTAATTGTTAGTGAGTTATTGTTAGTGAGTAATTGTTAGTGAGTTATTGTTAGTGGGTCATTGTTAGTGAGTAATTGTTAGTGAGTTATTGTTAGTGAGTTATTGTTAGGGAGTTGTTGTTGGCGAGTTACTGTTAGTGAGTTATTGTTAGTGAGTTATTGTTAGTGAGTTATTGTTAGTGAGTTGTTGTTAGTGAGTTATTGTTAGTGAGTTATTGTTAGTGAGTTTTTGTTAGTGAGTTATTGTTAGTGAGTTACTGTTAGTGAGTTACTGTTAGTGAGTTATTGTTAGTGAGTTATTGTTAGTGAGTTACTGTTAGTGAGTTATTGTTAGTGAGTTATTGTTAGTGAGTTATTGTTAGTGAGTTATTGTTAGTGAGTTATTGTTACTGAGTTACTGTTAGTGAGTTATTGTTGGTGAGTTATTGTTAGTGAGTTATTGTTAGTGAGTTACTGTTAGTGAGTTATTGTTGGTGAGTTATTGTTAGTGAGTTATTGTTAGTGAGTTATTGTTAGTGAGTAATTGTTAGTGAGTTATTGTTAGTGAGTTATTGTTAGTGAGTTGTTGTTGGCGAGTTACTGTTAGTGAGTTATTGTTAGTGAGTTATTGTTAGTGAGTTACTGTTAGTGAGTTATTGTTGGTGAGTTATTGTTAGTGAGTTATTGTTAGTGAGTTATTGTTAGTGAGTTATTGTTGGTGAGTTATTGTTAGTGAGTTATTGTTAGTGAGTTACTGTTGGTGAGTTATTGTTAGTGAGTTACTGTTAGTGAGTTATTGTTGGTGAGTTATTGTTAGTGAGTTACTGTTAGTGAGTTATTGTTGGTGAGTTATTGTTAGTGAGTAATTGTTAGTGAGTTATTGTTTGTGAGTTATTGTTAGTGAGTTATTGTTAGTGAGTTATTGTTGCGAGTTGGAGTGTGCGTGAGCGAGTGAATGACTGAATGAGAGAGTGAAGCCAAGCTATTGAGAGTGAATGAGACTCAATGAGTGGATGAGTAAGTGAGTAGGAAAAATGGTGATTGTGTCAGAGCGAGTGTGGGCTAGTAAGTAAGTGAGACAGTGCTCGAGCGAGCAAGTGAGTGTGTTAGTGAGCGAGCGAGTGAAGGGTGTTTGAGTGCAATGTAATGTAATTAGTAATTTCTATAGCGCCGTTCACAGACGTGACCATTCAATAGCGCTTCCAGTGCAATAATCCCTATACCTGTTTCTTCTTATTACAGCGCTCCTTCAAGCTCTCTACTCAGAGGCGCTCCCAACGACAGCGCGAACATTACATCGAAATTTCACACCGAAACGCGAGAACAATAAGTAAATGACTTGTTGAAGGTCTCTTAACGACGGCTTTAGGTGGATTCGAACCAAGAACCTTTCGATTCCAGGGCACAAAACCTGAACTACACCATTGCGGCCCAAGCGACTACGTAGGCTACACCGCGAATCTTTCTGAATAGTTCCTTACAAAAGGCGCTTTTCAAACTTTTAAATACAATACATTTAGAGAACAGGACAAGAAAGATACATGACGCTCACATTGTAATGTCATAATTTATTATGCTGTTAATAATAATTATAGCCTACTGTATTTATAAGCTTAGGAATTTTAGGAATTTTCAGCATCATTATTTAATGCGGTTGCTTCATTTTAGAAAGGGAAATCATATTGGAGCACTTATTCGTCGCGGTTTCAGCTCTGTCAGTAGAGACAGTGGTTCCCGCTGGGATGGGAATTGCACAGAAGTGCAAATGCACGGGCCTCACCTGCAAATGTTGTCAGAATATCAAAGTAAAAAGTGCCGAATGCAAGTAAACTACTCGACAACATTCTATACTTATTTAATTCAGAAACTATAACTAACGACATTGCGTGAATCTTCTTCTTCAACTCAACAGTCCCACGTGCTCGCCCCAAGCACGAATAAAGGAGAAAGGCCTCTCAATATTGTATTGTATTGTATTTAAACATTTATAAAGCGCCTCTAGTAGGGTGAACCGTTCAGAGGCGCTCCCAGTGCGCAAGGCCCCGCGAGAAGAAACAGGTTTTGAGAAGAGACAAAGCAGAAGAGAGACTACCAGAAAGAAGTGTAGAGCGAACAGAAGGAGAAAGAGCATTCCAAAGAGAAGGACCAATTGAGACAAATGATCGAGACTGAGCCATAGTAGTTCTAGACCGAGGAACCAAGAGGTCAAATCTGTTGGATGAACGAAGTGGACGATGGGAGGAAGCCGAGTGAGGACGAAGTAAAACATTAGTCAGATATTTAGGGGCAAGACCAATAGGCTAGATAGTTTAATATTATAAGAAACACGAGTGAATTCAAATTCAATACAACACATCTTCACAAAGATCTGGCGGTTTTGACATTGCCCGGTTAGAGCAAGGTCTATCCTGATAATCATGTCATATTCATTTAGAGCGATTCGGTTTTTTCCTATTTTTTCTAACGGATCGCAGTGTTTCCAATAATTATTATGACAGATTGCTTAGTTTTAGGTATGGTAACAAAAAATCATCTTCTCATAAATGTACTAATATCATTCATATGACTTTCCATTACACAATTCTATTCCAGTAGGCCCATTCTGACCTAGGTTGTAAGGATTCGCATGAATTTTCTTTTAGCCTGTTACACGTGATTTTATTCAATAGCTTGCCTGGTCTTAACCTATACTCCAGCCGATAAAACTGTTACTATCTCGGTGACATTCGGGGGCAAAACTGTCTACGACACGAAATCTCCTGGTGAGTATTATAATGACGACACGATTTGAGTTCAATGCGATATCACAGGGTCTTGTTTTAATGCAGTGTTCCATTACATATAGCCTACAATGAGACTTGTCGTAAAATTGACATTAATTTTTGGCGGGGGGTTTGGAAAAGTCGCAATAGGCTACACTATTAGGCCTACACTTGCACGAACGCTAGACTCAGGCGCTATCGTTGGACAATGTTTGTTTGTATGCGCACTTGTTATAGCGCCCCTTAAATTTACCGCTACTCAGAGGCGCTCCCGAATTCAGAGCGGACACTGCATCGGAGTTTCACGCCGAAGCGCTGAGGAATTGTGAGTGAAAAACTTGCCCAGAGTCCTTACGCGGCGAGGTGGATTCGAACCTCAAATCTTCCGACTCTAAGGCAACGACGCCACCACTACACCACCGCGCCCCATCGGATGACACCTTCACAAACTGTTCAACTTAGCATTTCATTCTGCAGATGGAACAGGTAAAATTTATGAGTAGCAGCACGTGATGTGAGCTTTGAAATGAATGGCTGGCTACCAGACGGTCACATTCAACCAATGTAATAACTTTTACGCTGAACATTGCGGGATTTTGTAAATTACAGTGCCTGGAATGCATCTGGAAAATATAAACTTATATGCTAATAATATTATTGTCAAATATTTAAAACTAATACCGCAACTCTTAAAATGGAGTTTTACTAGACTCGTATTTAGAAGTAGTGACGAGATAACCAGGATTTCAATTATAAACTTAGCCTACTTCTCGTTGTCTTGCTAATCAAAACCGCATTTCTTCTTTCAGTGTCTGACCCGCCTGACATATGCTTCAAGATTTCGCAGGCGAAGGTCTGTCTCACTTTCTACGACTTCAAGGTTGACTCAAAGAAATTAATCGGATGCGTCAGACTATCTATGTACTTTGGCAGCGTAAAACTAGGCAGTTATGATCTTGGCTGCTTCGAAATTAAATTGCCCACACCAGGTCCTGCCAAGCTTCTGCCACCTACCACGCCCAAGCCCAAGCCCAATGCCAAGGGGTAACTGGGGTAGGCTTCTGCAACTCAGTCGAAAAGAATCCTATACATAAACCAAGAACACTTCTATGAAAATGATCTATCGTTCTAACGACGATGTGAGAAATAAAAGCTAATGGTATTTCGTTGAATTTATTACGATCGTCTACATAATTTAGGCCTATTTATTATGCTCCTGCTTTTGCATCAGGTCTCTGTTGCATCAGCTGACCTGATAATAATTATAGGAGGAGGAGGATTCCAATTTGACCAGGGTCTATGACAACAGAGGCCGTTACCCTGGACAGAAATTTTCTCGGCCTATTATACAGCACTTATGAGCAAGGTACTAGACCAGTAATAGCCAATCGCGTTCGAATAAATAGGCCTATGCATGATTGCAACAATGGTGTTGATTTGCAGCTTAAAGTATTGTAACCTAAAATAATTGTATTATTATTCTCTTTCTCTTTATTGAAACAATCTCGGTTGACAGAACGCAACCGGTTACAGTGTACAATTATGCAGTTTAAACAATTCACAAGAACGGAGAACACAGAATACACAAATCTTAACTATACGAACTGGACAGACAGTCTGCAATAATCGACGCTAATAGCAGCCTACAAAGCAAATCCGCCCAACGGGGGATCGAACTCACTATCTCTCGCACTCTTGGCCGGCGTGCTAACCACTACTCTACCGCCCCTAGATGTTTGTCTATTATCTTATCGGCCAATTAACATTAAGGAAAACAAATTACACCTTTCTCTAGAGGGAATGTGGGGCTACATTTTGATGGTCACTGGGTTGTCTTATGACAACCGGAAGTGCCCAAAATAAATTAAAAATAATATATAAGGTGTTTTAGTTTCGTAAAATTTACATGTTTTTTCTCTTGTAACATATCCATAATTTATTTTTTAAGAGAAATAAATTATGTCATTCTATAGAGGGGAGTTAGGGCTATTTGTCGTGCCAATTAGTGTTTCTTTGGATGACCGGAAGTGCTCAAAATAAATCAAAATGTGTGAAAATGTCGATTATTTTACGACGCAAACCGACAATGGCATAATTTCTCGTTTCATATTGATTTTCGATAGATATGCATGTTTTTTTGCCCTTTTGATTGTACCTAAAACAGACTTATAACTAGTTTTTATAGTTGAATATTTGACTTTATTATATATAAACTATTCTTGTTTACTTAAATCATGTTCTACACACACACAAAATCCAACATTTTACTTATGCGTAAGTACACGTTTTGTGGAATCTACCGGTGCCCGTGGAAAAAAATTAATAATTTCGAGGTGCATTCATGTATTTTAAACCTAAATACACTGTAAGCTTAGGCTATATCATTTTGTGCAGAAATGAATGCCGAATCCATTAGTGTAAGCTTAATACAAGTTATGATTATTTCAAACCAAACCCAAAATCCAAAACGGGTTAACCCCCCCCTCTTGGTAGTCAGTGTTACAAAAAAGCTTGATAGCCTGAGGGTTAAAGGCTAAAAGAATATGGGGCAGTGTGAGATCCATGGTAGCATGGTTACTCTGGTTGTTTTCAAAATCGGAGGCATTATGCTAAAAGCGTTGACCGAGTCGTGACACTTTTTCATCGGTCTATGCTATCCACCCGAACACAGTGTAGTTTCTAAAAGGTAAACCTGTGGTAGCCATCTGGTACTGCAACTCTGATTAACATCCTTGGCAGTCACGTCAATTTCTCAGTTGGCGGATAAGGGAGCTATACATTAATCGCATCATGATACAATAAATAGAAGCAGAATTAAAAGCGATGTTAAACAAAGATCTAGGGCCTACATCATTCTGCATTGTACATTTTTGTAGAACTGTAAACCGTCTCATTTCGTTTGCAACAATCATAATGACAATAACTCGTTTAAAGGACAAATTTGCACAGAGTAGCCAAGTCTTGTGCTTCGTATATTTGATTAATTCATGGTGTTAGTGGCAAATGCGACGAAATTGAACGTCATCCAATCTCAGATAGGCTATATAAATGAAAGAGACTGGAAATACAGTTGACGACACTTTGTAACTGTAATGCTTTTTGAAAGAAAATGATTTTGGAGGAAGGCGATAACATAATATTAATCATAACTGCTCAAAGCCGAGTCAAAGAAATATCGCCAAATATTTATAATTCTTTTCGTTTAGTTTTTCTTCAATGACCAAATTTCTATTCTTTGTTGACGATGCAAAAGGAGATGTTTTCTCTTTGAATCGTAATATATGTCCTTTAAAAAAAAAAATTTTTCACCAATATGACTCCACTTAAGACTTTTCGTATCATATAGATATAAATTCCCAAAGATAAAATCAGCCAGAAACAGATTTTTGTGGATAGTATCCCAAAACAACTGAATGCATTGCAAGCATGCGCTAAGTTTACTCATCTGACTGTATATTGTCCCATTTGTGTTTTTGAAGCCCACGATCTCTCTAGAACTCTCGTCTGAGTCGCTGCTCCTGGTGACACTAAGATCAGTCAGGCTCCATTTATCAGCATCAAAGTCAAACATGTAAACTTTCCCACTGAACAGTTCAGTCGCAAATGCAAGAATGGTAATGTCGTTCGATTCGGAAAACATCTGCGCATTCGTGAAGCCAACTGTTTCTTTGAGGTTAAACTGACTTATTAATTTCCCATCAGCGCTTAGGAAACTTACACACCTCTCGTTGCTCTCTTTTGCTATGTGGCTGACGATGAATTCTCCGTCGTGTTTCTGAATAACCCAGAGTGGGCCTTTGAAGCCGTTATTGGGAAGTGGAACATTTCTAACAAGTTTCGCATCTTGATCGTAAATTTCCAAATGTGTCGCAATATCTTCAGAGACATTATAAACCAACAGATTATTATCATCCACTACCGACACAATGTGTCTATCACTCAGGCCCGTCATCCATTTTGCAACCGTATTGCTGATCGTGTCTATCTTCCAGATGCATTTGCAATGAAAGTCACTAACGTACATAGTATTCGTTTTTTCAATTATAACAACATCTCTAGGCAATGCTATTTTATCCAGATGTTTAGGGTCAAAAGTCACATTTATCATTAGCAGATCGTGTGGAGCGTTAACGTCGTAAGCTCGTGTAGTGTAAATATTGTCACGACTGCGACACAGCACGAAGATAAAGTCACTGACTTCGATAAACAGAACAACGCTATATGCTACTGGTTCAAACTTTGAGACCGAGCTGAAGGTGTACGCTGCAATATGAGACAAAGGAAAGTGTTCAGTTGCAGTGCAAGATAGAAGCCGAAACCGTGACAGACAAATATTATTGGGACTGCTTTTTGTAGCCAAGAGATAATTTGTAATCTTAGTCGCCGGTTTCATGAATATAGGCCTACATGTAGGTCATTACGTTGATTTTCGATTATTCTATAGGCCTACGTGATATCTATATTAATAAAGAAGAAACTATGTGTGTGTGTGTGTGTCTGTCTGTTTGACCGGAATGCATTTCCACAGTTTTCGAGCTTTTCACTCCAAACCTTCACTACTGTGTCCGTCTGGGCATGAGACGCAAAGTTGGGGGTTTGCAATTCTCCCCCACCATAGGGGCCAAAATGGGGGGCGAAACCCCCCAATTTTTTTCCAATAAAATGCAGGTATTGATCTAAAACTTTGCACCTAGACAGAGGGCCATCGAAACCACCCAGTGGAGTGGTTGGCGAATCTCCCCACCTTTGGGGTCACGGTGGGGGGAGGCGAAAACGGCAGTTTATTACACACCTTTTTAAACGCCTACGAGGTCATTATATAATTGGCGAAACGAGTTTACGTAGATGATCTTCGAATCTGCTTAGGTCGGAGTGTGGTGGGGTGCTGTCGGTCGGGTGGGTGGGTTTGGGTATGGGGGTGGGTATGGGTTTGGGGGTGAGGGTAGGAGGGAAATTTTTTCCGAAAACCAAAATCTCACCGGGTGTACCGTTGGAGGTCGAAGTGTTGTGGGGTGGGGTGGGGATGGGGTGGGGTTGGTGTGTTGGTGGAGGGGTGGGTTGGGATGGGCGGGATTGGGGTGGCGGTAGGATGGAGGGTAGGTGTGAGTGTGGGGTGGTGTGGTGAAGGGGATCGGGTGGGGCAGTTGAACGGAGAGGGGTGGTGTGGTGGGGGTTTGGGGTGGAGGTGGGGTGTGGTGAGAGGTGGAGTGGAGGGGTGGAGGGGTAGGATGGAGGCGGGTGAAGGGGTGGGGGCGGGTGGAGGGAGTGGGGTGTACGGGGTGGGGTGTGGCTTTGGGGGTGGAGGTGGGGTGGCGGTGTGGAGCGTGGAGGGGTAGGGTGAGGGCGGGTGAACTGGGTGGGTGGACAGGTTGGAAGTTTGGGGTTAAGGTTGAAGGTGTGATGAAGGTGGGGTGGAGGGGTGGGGTGTGGCGGGTGGAGGTGTATGGGGTGGGGTGGGGCTTTGGGGGTGGAGGTGGGGTGTGTGGTGTGGTTGGGCTGTTGCCGGGTTTAGAGAGTGGGGCGTACGGCGTGGGGTGGGGCTTGAGGTGGGGGTGGAGGGTAGGGTGGAGGCGGGTGGACGGGGTGGGGTTTCGGGTGGAGGTGGGGGTGGGGTGGGTTAAGGGGTGGGGTGTACGGGGTGGTGTGGAAGTGGGGTGTGGAGGTGGGGGGTGTGGTGTGGTCGGGTTGTGGGCGTAGCGGGTCGTAACCTGAAATTCCCGGGCAACGCCGGGTACCCCTTCTAGTTAATAATAAGAGGCGCTCTCAGCCCGCCTCTGAGTAGACTTCTTGAAGAGGCGCTATATAAGTTTTCGGATTGAATGAATGAATGAATGAATGAATTATTATAATTTAATGACTTGAGTTGATGTACATCAAAGGCGTCATTACCGAATAATCAAACCTTTCGCATGATGCGAACGTGACGACATTTTCAATATCGTCGCCTGAGAATTATCGTGTCGTATGTCCACTTTTGTGAATTCCGAGAAAAACCAGGTCAAAGTTTCGTAACTTTGGACGGAAATTTTAAAAAATGAGTGCAATAAAACTTCAGACAATGACTTCATATTAAAGCATCGACATTAATTAAAGGATGTTGCATTAAAATTAAACTGAAACTTAGAATGGTTTTTGTGAAATTTTGGAAAATGTTGTATAAAATGGATATAAATCAATTGCAAGTCATCCTGACGTGAGAAAATTTAAAAAAAATATGTATTAATAAAAGCAAGCAATATACAATCAATTGCGACTTTGTTCGTTTCAATTTTTCTCAAGTTTAATACCCTTTTTAAATAAAAGAACGTTTTTATTTCCTGGACATACGACACTATGATACACGAAGTGGGATGTCGTATCTCCATCGTCCAATCAACGACGAGCTTTTATGGACATACGACAATGCACTTTTACACCGGGAATGCGGCACCTTGTCGTATCTCCAATTTAATTGGAGATACGACAAGGCAATCCTGTATCATGGACGTACGACAGGTAGTTTTCGGTGAATATCTTTAAAACCACTCGTCGTATCTCCTAACGGTTAACAGTGAAGAAAGACAAACAATTTTTTGCTACAAAACAAGTCTAAACTCGATTTTGAAAAAAAAATGGACATACGACAAGATAATTCTCAGGCGACGATATCCTAACGCTCTTTGTGCTTAATCCATCGCTTCTGGATTGATATCCGCTCATTGATCTGTACTTTTGATCGTAATCTGGTTATTGACACTAGGCTGCCTCTGGCGCCATTAATTGCATATAATTATTGTGAAAGGCAATAGGCCCTGATAAAGATTAAATGCAGTCAAATGGTGCTCTCCGTCTAATTTAAACGGCGTTAGTGAATGTACCAACTTTCAGGTTCATGCAAACTCTTAAAATAAAAGACAGGTTCATGAAATAAAAATTTGGTGCAAATGCTGCTGTAACCATAGTATAATAACAAAGATAACCGATATTAATTAATTTTATGAATTGAAGGCTAGACACAATTTACGTCGATGTAACTTAACGTCATAATACACTGTGTCCCGAAAAAATCCAAGGTTCTAAAATATGAATGAAAAAACTATAGTAAATAATAATCAATTAATAAATTTAAAAACCTTTTTGATCCGTACATAATTACCAACTAAATTCGTTGTAATTTATTAACGGCCCCCGTTTAAAATTACGTCACAGTGACGTATTTGAATTTTATATTTTGTAAAGAAAGTTTCTAGAAAGATGGCGTTCAGCGAGGAAGACAAAATTGTTATAAAATTTTTACGCCAAAACAACAATTATAGTGCAAATAAGTTTCTGAAAGAATATCCGGATAAAGGTTGGACATTAGGCGGACTAGAGTACCTTATAAGAAAAATTGATCGAACCGGATTGTCTAAGCGTCGCAAGGGTAGCGGTAGACCCAGAGTCGCACGGAGAAATGCAAATATCGAAAAAGTTCAGGATCTCGTTTTAAGTCAAGAAGATCGACCTCAGTCACATCTAACGCTAAGAGAAATCGCTCGAGAGATTGGAATTTCAAAAACTTCAGTGCACAAAATTGTAAAAAATGACCTTCAGCTGAAGTGTTTGAAAAAAAGACGAGCGACTGAACTAACCGAAGCCAACAAGCAAGCACGGATCGAGCGTTCAAGGACTTTGTTAGATCGATATCCTGATCACATGGTAAATTTTATTTGGTTTACGGACGAAAAGTTGTTTACCATCGCCACACCAAAGAACAGTCAAAATGATCGTCTGTACGTTGCTACCGGAACTCGGAAGAAAAACATCCCAGCTAATCGTTTGCTTAGAACTCGCCCAACATTCAGCCAGTCAGTAATGGTTTCAGTTGGTGTATCTGCTCTGGGTAAAACAGACGTACATTTCATAGAACCAGGCGTTAAAATAAATGGAAATTACTATCGAGATTCTTTGTTGCTGGAAAAACTATTACCTGATATACGACAATATTCAGAATATTACACATTTCAGCAAGATGGAGCTCCAGCTCACCGAGCTCATGCAACGGTTGAGCTACTGACAAAGGAAACTCCAGATTTCATACCTCCATATCTTTGGCCTCCAAACAGTCCGGACTTAAATCCTGTTGATTATAAAATTTGGGGAGTTATGCAGGAGAAAGTATACAAAACAAAGGTCAGAAACCTCGAAGAACTCCGCGAGCGGATTGTTAATGCTTGGGATGAACTTGATCAACTGGTCGTCGATGCTGCTGTTAGTCAGTGGCGTGTACGTCTCGAAGCTTGTGTTGAAGCCAATGGCGGGCATTTTGAACATAAATTATAGTTCCATAATATTTCAGGATTAAATTGTTTTTGGAATTTTAAAAATCTATTAATGTTTACTAATTATTTTCATATTTACCATAAAGCCTTGGAATTTTTCGGGACACAGTGTATATTCGCATTTAACGTGTAACAAAACATCTGCACTTACCAACTGTCAGCTTTAATACGACGATCACCAAGAAAAGAGACGCGATGGGGAAAAGTCGGAACATTTTGTCATGCGACAGTCAAGGACTGGTGCTAATATTTCCCGATGCAAATCGTTCACGTACGATAGAAAGTTCGGAAAGACTTTCAGATAAGAAACATTTAAAAATGAAGCCTGTCCAATGTCATAGGAGTCTCTTACATTAGACTGACAAGTTATCGTCGAACATGTGGATTGAATACTCAATTAGGCCTAAGTGATCAATAGTATTTCCCTACTGAAAGTCGTTGATAAAATGGCGTGAGTTAACTTTAGCCTAGTGTGATGGATAAAAAGTATAAATAATAAATAAAATAATGTGATGAATAAAAAGTAGGCAATTACTAAAAGAACACAGCCTATTGAAGAATGGGCGGATATCACGTGGCTTCACATTGGCCAATGATTGCATTGATCCAGTGCGCATGTTCTCAACGACTCGACCCCACAGAGGCACAGAGAGAAAAGGAAGAGAGTAACATAAACTCTTCTTGTTCATGCTCTAGGCCTAAAGCTGCAGAATGAGAAAGAGGACATTGTTACACGAATTTGTTTGATCTTAAAATAATTGGAGTTTCTAATTTATACAGAAGGCCACACAATTCTCCAGCGATCGAAAAGTAGGCTACTCGTCCAAAACGAGTTTATAATCTAGTAGGCCTAGCCCTAGACCATTTTAGTGTCAGTCTGTTACCCGCTGCCAGTTATCGACCGACTTCAGTGGAAACCAGCTGCAGCTAGCGGTGGTAAATAAAATAATTATGATAGTGGAAAAGCAGCCAGTCAGACGTCGCCTCACGTTAAACAAGGACTGCATTGATACAGAGTCAATACACAGAGCGTGGCAGACAATGCCACAATGCGACTTCACCAAAACAGACAGAAAAAGAAACCAAAACAGAAACAGAGGCGGGGCAGAGACAGACACAAGGACAGAAACAGAGACAGAAATGGAGACAGAGGGACAAATACAGAGATATGGACAGACACAGGGGCAGAAAAGGGACATAAACAGAGAGACGGGCAGATACAGAAACAGAGACATAAACAGAGACAGACACGGAAACAGAGACAGATGGGCAAAGACAGAGACAGGGGCAGAAACAGAAACAGAGGCAGAAACATATAAAGATATGAAACAGCAACAGAGGCATATACTGACACAGAGACAGGGGCAGAGACAGAGACATGGGTAGAGACAGAGACAGGAAAAGGGTGGAAAGAGATACATGGACAGAGACATACATGTAGATAGAAACAGAGACAGATACGGTAACAGAGACAGAAGGGCAAAGACAGAGACAGGGGCAGGGACAGTGACAGGGTCAGAGCAACAATAATCTTCTTGTTGGAGTTTTCAGGATGTGGGAATGAAAAGCAAGATATTATTTCGCGAATAATTTGTTGAAATTTTAATCTGGGCTGGCATTGCTGATTCAGAAACATGTGACTTATCAAAGGCCATGTTTGGATGGGAACGATTTGGTTTCGCGTCAGCTCTGATTTTAAACTAGGAACAACTCGTTATAAGCTGTCATTCTTTTGAGACATAAATCACATGAATTTTAGAACTTGGAGCTCTCTTTTGTATTATAATAGACCGTGGCATTCATTGACTGATGTAAAGCGACTGACTCTTAAGCACTGGTGACTGCTGCACTATAGTTGCTAATCTGCCTGAAGAAGTCTTGGTTTTGGTTCATTTTGTCCTTTCGTCTATGCCAAGGCCGTAGACAGGGAGGTGTTTTGGGTGTTTGAACACCCCCCCCCCCCCAATGGAAAATGCAGAAAAAATCTTTTTCATTTACTAGCTCGTGATGCAAAAACCACGAACATTAATTTTTATGAAATAAAACCACGAAAACACCCCCGACGAAATGAAATAATAGAATGCATTGACTAGCACATAACGAAAAAATTAATTTAAGGAAAATATGAGATGAATTTTCGATCTGATGATTCAAACAGGTCGTTAGGTCGTCAGAAATTTGGCGATGAAAATGGAACAAAAAGGTCGTCAAAAATTTTCACGCGAAGAAACCCCCCCCCCCCCAAAAAAAAATCCTGGCTATGCTGCCGTGCTAAGCAAAAAGACAGTAACTCAAAAAAGACGATTTTGCGTAAAACGATAAAGAAGAAATCGGTTTAATTCAACCAGAAATAAAGCTAGAATCTTTTTGAATTTTCATGGAATACTAAGCAAGAAGACCGTAACTCAAGTTACTGCGTTTTTGCTTAGCACGACGACCCAATTTTGAGATAGGCTACTGTTAATTTGGGTTTTTTTTTTCCTGTTCCCGGACCGATACCGTTTCCTTGCTTCCAGATGTGATAGAACATGTTGTCAGGATGTGAAAACAAGTGCTAACTCAAAAACGAAAAAACTTGAGTTACTGTCTTTTTGCTTAGCACGGCAGTATGGCCTTGGTCTATGCGCTTGGGTGATAACGTGCGAGTGTGTGTTATAAATATTAAAGTAATATTGATTTTAAAGGTGTCTCTTTTATATGCACAATCTCTCAAAGTCTCCGGTGCCCAGCGATACCTTGTTACTGTCGCGACCTTTTGACCTGACCTGCTTTATCAACGCCCAAACGGTTAGCGATTTAGCAGTGCGTATCTTGAAAACATAATATTCCACCGGTTTAACCTGGAACAGGTTTCGATCGGACATAACAATAATATTCTTTATTTAAACGCAACTGATTACAGTGTACAGTTATTATGCAATTGAAACAGTCCACAAGGTCAGAAGATAAAAATCTTAACTACTAACAGAACATGCAGCATGCAATAGGGCATAGGCCATAATGTCAAGTCGCCGCGCAGGGACCTTGGGAAAATCCTTCACTCACAACTGCTCAGTGAAACTCTGATGCAGTGTGCGCTGTATAATTCGGGAACGCTTCTGAGTAGAGAGCTTTAAGGGGCGTTATAACAAGTGCACATACAAACAAACAATGAAAATATTTTAACGGTGTCTTATATAGGAACTAGCTATGCGAATTTATTTGGTTAACATATTTAGAAAATTAAGTATGTACTTTATTGAACCGCTTGCAAACGCTATCGATTATCTTTTAACTCTCCCACTTGGCATTTTATGGGGCTTTAGAAACCTTACTATAATTGCTTGGCAATGTTTGTGCTATATAAACCTTGCAATGACGAAAACGATGTATAAGCTTAAACACAAGATAAAGGAACCACGAAGCAACGATGATTTAATCTGAGTAGATTTGAGAGTTTATTTGTGCATTATTCCTTCAGTGCGTTTGCAAGCGGTTCAATAAAGTACATACTTACTTTTTAAAATATGTTAACCAAATAAATTCGCATAGCTAGTTCCTATTATAAGACACCTTTAAAATATTTTCACTCACTTTATATTAGACGCCGACCGATAACAAAGTTTGATACGTCCGCAGCATCCTTACAAGAACAAAGTTTAAAATAAGGCTCAAATATTAAATTTGTATATCTATATAAATAAAAATGAAACTTTCCAATAGTTTGTTCCAAGTGTTCTCAGAAATTTACGCACAGATTGTTTTGAAATTTCAACAAAACCTTTCATTCCAATAGGACAGTATTGTATGATGCTTTTTCCCAAAAAAACGCAATCTTTTCCACAAAAAGTGAACTTTGCAATCCGTTCGACCGCCATTTGCAAATTCAACAAAACCCCAGGGTTGCCAGATTTCAGAAACGCTTTGTCCCGAAATCACGTTGTAAAGTCGCCCAAAAGTCGCGAGATTTCAGAAACGCGAAATCATGTTGTAAAGTCGCCCAAAAAGTCGCGAAGAGGGAGGGGAGGACCGGAGGGAGGGTAGGAGAAGGCAGGGATGCAAGGAGGCAGAGGGAGGGACGGCAGGGGAATGGGACTGGGGGCGGGAGGGGAAGGAGGAGAGGGTGAAGGAAGAGGTCAAGGGGAATGGAGGATGCGGGACGGAAACTGGGAGGGGGAGGGAAGGGGAGGGGTAAAGGGGGAGGGGATGGAGAGAGAGAGGGAAGAGAGAGGGAGAAGGGGAATGCGTGAAGTTACAGTGTTATCTATAAGTTGAAACTGTTGGTAGTCAACGGTACCGTAATTTACATCTCTGGTAGCCTATAATCACGTGAATTTCTCAGTTGGTGATCTCGTGAAGAAAGCGGTTTGCAACAACCGCATCATGATTATAGGCCTACGCAAAGCATATACCGGTACCTCAAAGTCAAAGCGATGCTAAACGAAGACCTGCCGATACAGCCTACTTGCATCATCCACTGTTCTCACTCTTTCTCGACAAATAAGAACTCATTTAAAGAATATTTGTACAGAGTTGTCTTGTGCTTCGTATGTTACTCACGACGATATATTATATACATGTATATATATACTTATAATATAATTATATATATAAAAACTTCTCGTCGCTTTTATATCGATTTGAGATAAGGTGACGTTCGTTTTCTTCGTTATAATAACAACTATTCATTGGCTAACTTCTTTTATTATACAGAAGAAGTTAGCCAATGAATAGTTGTTATTATAACGAAGAAAACGAACGTCATCTTATCTCAAATCGATATAAAAGCGACGAGAAGTTTTTATAGTATTCTGTGACTCCAATGCTTTTATAAGGCAATGATATTGCACGGTGGCGAAATACCACAAGTGTTGAAAAGTCGAGTCCAAAAAGTCACCAATCCTTACGTTTAAAATTCACGGCGATAAATGCATGTTCAACTTCCAAATTTGTATACTCCCCCCTCGCCCTGTAACGAACTGTTCTCTATTTGCATCGTAATACATGTCCCATAAAAAATGCAGTTTATCACCAATATGGCTCCACTTAAGGCTTTTTGTATCATATAGATATATATTTCCAAAGATATAATCCGACACAAACAGAGACTCATTGACTGAATCCCAAAACAACTTAATGCACTGCGAACAATGCTCCTGTATCGAGTACTGTTGTATCTTACTCAGAACACTGTCATTGGTATTTCGGAAGCCTACAATCTCTCTGGTGCTCTCGTCTGAGTTGTTGCTCATGATTGCAATAACATCAGTTATGTTCCAGCTGTAAGTGTTCCAGTCAAATATGTTCCCACTGAATCCTTCAGTCGCATAAGCACCAACCTCAACGTTGTTTGATGCGAAAGACATATGCGCAGGGTTGAAGCCAACTTTTTCTGTGAGGCTAAAGTGTCTCAAGGTTTTCCCATCAGCGTTTAGGAAACTCACACTCCTGTCGTTGCTCTCTTTTGATCTGTGGCTGACGATGAATTCCCCATCAGGTTTCTGAATGACAAAGAATGGACGTTTGAAGTCAACAGGGAGAGGAACAAGTTTTGCCTCTTGATCGTAAATGTCTAAATATGTGGCTTCAGATGCATTCAAAAGCAATAGATTATTATCATTAACTACCGACAAACGAAATTCATCACTCAGATCCATCATCCATTTGACAACTGTATTGCTGATCGTGTCTATCTTCCATATGCATCTGCAATCCCAATCACTGATATATATCGCGTTCGTTTTTTCAATGATAGCAACACTGATACTCCATATTTTCATATTTTCCAGATGTTTAGGGTCACACGTCACATTTATCATTAGCAGATCGTGTGGAGCGCTAACGTCGTAAGCTCGTGTAAGCTTAGTGTAAATATTGTCACCACTGCGACACAGCACGAAGATAAAGTCAGTGACTTCGATAACACGAACAACTTCAGATGTTATTAGATCAAACTGTGAGGTTGAGCAGATGGTGTATGCTGAAATATAAGATGATGAAAATTATTAAGTTTCAATGTTAGCTACAAGTTGAAAGCGTCTCAGACAACTATTATTATGGAGCTGCTTCTTACAAGATTCGAATGAAAGAATGAATGAATGAATGAATGAATGAAATGAAGTTCATGAATTGAAGTCTCTCACGCAATTTTTGTCAATCTAACATAACGACAGATCTTTCACATTTTACGTGTAGCAAAAAGTGTTTACACTTACCAACAGTTACTGTCAGCTTCGTTACGACGATCACCAAGAAAAGAGACGCGATGGGGAAAAGTCGAAACATTTTGTCATGCGACAGTAAAGGATAAGTGCTAATATTCTAACGATGCAAATCGATGGTGTTCAATAGAAAGTTCGGAAACACTTTTATGATAGAAGAATTTAAGTTTTTAAGCTGATCTTAAATCAACATGGTTCCTACATCTAGGCCTACATAAAACGACAATATCTGTACATAGCGACTGCAAAAATCATCGAACATAATATTATGTTGATAGTTGACCAATAGTATATCTCTAAGATAGTCATTTCCAAACTGATGTGAATTAAATGTAGTAAAATCCTAGCGTTTTCTAACTAAACCGTAGGCAATAATGCTAAATCACTTCTAGAAGCAGCTCCGCCAGATAGCAAAGCCTAATGAAGAATGAGCGAATGAAACGCTGTAACGAATAGACCAAAATAAAATAATGATTGCATTGATCCAGTGCACACAATGACAATGATTATTCAGAGAGTTGGCGAGTTTACGATTTGGCAGAGACAGAAAATAAAGAAACAGAAACAGAAGCTCTTCTTGTTCGTGCTCACAAGCTGCAGATTAAGAAAGAAGACATTGTTACACTAATTAATCATTTGAATATTTATAATAATGGCGCTCATTGTTGGTCAAAGCTCATAATTTTTATGATTGGTCGTTTCACGAGTTCCGGTTTATCTTTGAGTCAGTTCTTGCGTGAATCTGACGACTTATTTAACGATTTTTGAAATTTGACAGAGAGATGAAGACAATGTCATAGCAAGGAGATATATCAAACAATAAAGAAAGGCAATCAACGCGGATATAGAAAACACAAAGTCATAGAGTAGTCCTATAAACAAAGCGAATAATTATTTCTAAGAGTCGGAATAGACATATTTAAGAGAATAAACGTGGCGATTTCGCGAGAGGAATTGCAAGAAAATTACGCACATAAATGATTTTATGATCCTGCAGAATTCACTTGCATAGCCCAGATCAAGGCATTATTTGACTAAATGTGAAGCCTTGTGATTGATGTCTGATGCACTAGTGTCTGCTGACACCAGATACTAAGTTATCTGCTTCAGACTTGGTTTATGTTTCACAAAACAGTTCATTGTATTAGTAACAATAATTTCCTCGATAATGATTATAAAATTATTGCAGTTCACATCGCAATCTCCAGTTAGCGGGAAGCATATAATTCAGACGCGCTCAGTCAAAACTGATAGACAGATGAACCCGTGTCCGCTTATTTCCATGCCAGTGTGTTATCCTGGAGTCCTGGTTTTCGGTTCCTTAAACAGTGCGGTCAATGTAGGTCTATTAGTAGGCGCTATGCCTTAACAAAACCAACTACTTGCTAGCCTACTGCATAAATGTGTCACCTTCGCTCGTTGAGTTTTGATTTGCCTTCCGTCAAGTTCTCTCCCTGTCTCTCTCCTCTGCCTACCGTCCTTCCGAGTTCCGACCATCCGCCATTCCATCCGTCTGTATGTCCGTCTGTTTCCCTATCTCCATCTGACCCCATTTCACCGATCGCACCAAACAAGACCATCGTCTATAACCTCATTGTTCCGTTAGCATTACCATCCGCTCAAGTGGCGCAAAACAGTGTAGATGCACAGCCACAGATCCTAACCATCCACCCACTGCTGCAGCTACCACTCTCCCATCAAATCCAATCCCACGGACTGATGGACGGACGGACGGACGGGCAGGCGGGCGGTGCATGCACGACTGGCGGCCAGCTGCGGTGAAGGCTCCTTCGAGCCCCGATGCTACGGTGCAGCGCCCGTCTTTCTCTCGGCCGCTGCCGACGCCGTCGTCAGTGCCTTTCGAAGCGTCCGTCGATCAGTCGGTTTGTTACTCGGCTTGTCCATTGCATCGCTTGTGTAGAAACGAATGCTAAGATGTCTTGACGGATATTGTTTCACTCGACGGTGATATTATATTCTAATCAGCTGAGTAAGAAATCAAATCATTTCTTCGGCTTGTTAGTAGGCTATGCTTCAATAACGGTTAGCGGAATAATCTTATCAATTATAATGTTAGCGATTGTTTGGTTTGTCGTTGTATCAGAAATGACGATAGCAGTTAGGTCTACGTATTGTAGTAGTCGTGATAGTGGTAATGGTAGTTGACTGACTGACTGACTGACTGACTGACTGACTGACTGACTGACTGACTGACTGACTGACTGACTGACTGACTGACTGACTGACTGACTGACTGACTGACTGAATGACTGACTGACTTCAGTGAGGTCGAGTGCTGTGCTCCTAACTAGGAACATGCAGCATGCTTCAAGTATTCGGAATGATTCTTATTATGATCAAATTGTTTTCTAATCCCAAGCACATCGTGGGTGGCAACATTTCCTGAAGACAACGTCTTTATGATTCACGCCGGTAACTGATTCAACATTTTTGTTTTCCAGGTTAGAGGTCGCTCCAGCGTTGGAACAATTCCTCAGAAAGTTGACAGACTGAGTTTCCGATAAGCCCATCAAAGCCCTGTTTTCGAATGTGTTTAGCTTGACCTTATCGCCCTAATCTCGCTCTTCAATCGGGTCACTGCACCAGCGGATCTGGTGGCTGCTAAGAACATCATCGGCTGCGCCCTGCGGTGAAACACACAACAACAGCAGCAGCTGCAGTTTTAGTTGCTCTGTGTTTTGCTAGAGAAGAACATACGTTCGCGATGAAAGTAAACACAGAACGGTTGTACAAGGTCTAGATTTTCCGGTCAGGGAAGCGGCTGAATTTCTTCGGCTTCATGGAGAGTTTTGTTGTTTCAACGTGTAGGAAATTGACCTGAAATTTGGGCCAGAAACTCATCCTGTGGGATAAATAGACTAGAGTGTCAGAACCAGATCTTTCGTACGCGTTATCCTCACATTGACGTCGTTGGAGTTTTTCGGAGAACTCAACTCGTGGAATATCTGCCAGATTCAAACTTCTTAATTTCAGAGAAAAAATGATCTCGCTGGTTTTTCATCGGAAGTAGAACCTGTGGAATCTGAAGCAGGCATTGATCTTCTTAAATTTGGGCTGCGATTAGAATATCTTTAAGTGTCTTCCAGCTATTGCAAGAGTCCACCCGTGCTGCTATAGTGATTCAAAGATCACTTACAGTGTATGTAACTGTGAACAGTTGGCACAAGTGCTCCGTCTTCTCTGTACATTCTGTAGATCTAAGTTACCTGCGCTACTCACGTCGGTTCCATTTGATTTTGGAACAGGACTAAGCAGACGTCGAGATCTGAGAATTTTAGAGGCTGCGAATACCCCGGTACAAGATTCACGTCTAAAAGACAGAAAAGGAACACGACATCTTTGCGCAAAACAGGTAGATACAAAGTTTTCCTAAGCAGTCTGGACTTTTAAGCCAACGGCAACAGGTAGCCTATTCCTAGGGGTTGCGGTAGGCTGCCACGCTTTTGGTTGCAAAATGTGGTTGGTACTGATTAAAATAATGTTGATCAATTAGACTGGATCGCGATTATTTGATCAAATTTAATTAATTTGATTAGGCCTAAGTGTGAAAACTGTCCAAATGCGGTGAGCGATTAATTTTTTCACAAAATATGTCAGTCAAATTGTTTATTTTAATGAAAGGAAATAAGTTTGTCCCACACTCCGAGGGTTTCATCCGCATCACATACAAAATGGTTGCTTAATAATTTTCCACTCATCATCACTGTTCACGATATTGATTACTTCGGAAATGGGTGAGCGACATAAAAAAGTGTGTTTTATTCACCTCTTTTAGATCTATCTGTCTGCTGACAATTTCCCAAGCGCAATTTAACCATTTTTGCAAAGCAGTTTATCGGGAGCGCCACCAAATAAGTGTCATTAGCCTATATAAATAATGGTCACTCCGCACATAGTCGTGGTATTTTATAAGTTCATAGCAGAGGTACACAAGGTAATAATGAGGTACACAATGTAATAATAAGAGGAACTTAAGTTGAAAGCATATAATAAAGACAACAAAACTAAGGTAAGGACGGAATCAATAGGACACACACGAGACGACTACTTTTAATGCACTGTATTGTATTGTATGTTATTGTTCATTCAATGCCAAGCACCGAAGCGCCACCAGAACAAAGGCTTCCAAGGTGTGGTTCCGATTGTAACTCGAGTACCTGCCTTTCCCAGGTACACACACGTCTTCCCACCCATCGCTACCTTATTCCCTCTGTTCCCTTGTTTTTCCTTCCAATCAATGCCTGATGTTAGTCAGAAAACCAGATGAGACGATTCTTGTTTGTCTGCCTTCAATTGCTTCGAGTCCGACAGCTTGTCCTAATCTAGGCAGTTCGTTATTAATATTTCTATTATTTTTTTACCCGAGGCACCTCAGATCCCTCGGGATTTAAAAAATTATGATCGGAGATGTTGTTGAATGTCGGGAAAATCAGGCCTCGTCCTCTGCAACAGTAGTAAAAGTGCTAAAAAAGGCATCTAGTGCAATGAAAAAAAATAATTTAATCGACAGTTAGGTTTTTCGCCATTTTGGACTTTTCCATCAGCCAAATAGGTTACCTCAGAGGCGAACGGACATTCTGATTATGATACGCGACATGGGCAAACTTTTTTTATATGATCAATAAGCTGTAACAGTGTATTGTTTCCTGTAATAACAACAATTGTTGTGTAACAAAGGAACTGAAAGATGCTGTCGTTGACACGTGACCTGATCCGGAAGACAAAAGATGGAGATGACCAATATGATCAACATCAGCCGGAGCTGAAGCCATTGACCGTCGCATACTGGTCGGACTTCATGACAAATCCTTCCATCATGTATGGACTGTTCACTCCAGATCCTCGCAAGCTCCACTACGACCCCGACAAAGTCAAAGTCATGGGCACCAAGGACGGAATGATCAAGTAGGCTGTTCGTTACCTTCGTTGTCACCTTCCTTACCTCCATTTTATTGCCTTTTTTCTCTATGTTACCTGTAACTTCTTCTGTTATCTGCTTTGTAAATGTCGTGCTCTTCTTCATAATAATATTGTCTCTGTTAATATGCGCCTTCCTTGCCATTAGTGTACCTATGCTCTGTGTTTTCTCTGCCGTTTCTGGTAGACTCAAAGTCTTTATTCATTCATTCATTCATTCCGAGAATTTATATCGCATCTATAATTCACGAGACCTACTTAGAGGCAATTCCAGCCTATTGTCACCTTAAAAACTTTGCAATAACAATAAATGTCCGTACACAACGCCTGCAGCTTTCGTCATCATCATCAGCAACAGTAGAAACAGCAGCAACAACACCAGCAGCAACATCAGCAGCAACAGCTGTAGCAGATCATTCTTCTTCCTCCTACTCTCTCTCTCTCTCTTGTCTTTACCATCCCGTCCTTCACTTTCTCTACATTGGCATTTATACCGCGATCACAATAAGCAAAATCCGTGACATTTTGAATGCAGTTTAGCATATTGTGACTATATCCCGCTATTATTTGATGTTGATGTGTAACAAAATAAACATCATATATGCATTAAATATTGCAAAATTATATATATAATATATATATAATATATATATATATCAAGAATAGTAATCAAATAATTATGTTTATATAAACAGTAAGTTTCTATATCTTACATTACATGTATAGGCCTAATAGGTGTGAAGCAAAAGCAGGATATCCCAATCCTATACTTTGTAGGCTACAACATACATGTAGCCTAGTTGAACTGCTTGGTTACATAATTATTACACATAATTATTTAAACATGTCTTATAAATTGTAATTATAATAAAAGTAATGTTCATACTGACCCATAACGCTATACACGAATACGGGAGCCATTATGTATAGTAAGCTTATATAAAATGTTTACCTACACAAAGAGAACATAATCACTGCATGACATTTACCGTTGTACATAAGTATATCTACAAAACATCATTATGCACAGATTTGCGTCCAACGCACACACATAGGCCTAATATTATTCCTCTAATACATGTATAATATAAGAATAATATAAGTATACATCTAAGTATATGATATACAGTCTTCAAAGCCTGTTAAGATTCCATTATCCTTCATTGCTGGCGCCTAATTGCGATAACGGCTGCCGCGTGGAATTTTTAGCGTGCGATAAGCGGCATAGTACCGGTACTTCCGCCATGCTATATCGCTCCAAGTCAACGTGCCCCATTATAAACTATACCGACTCGAATGCGGTTCGCCATTAAGAATCTCGTACGTATGAGTGTCTTTAGCGAGAATAAATCGCCGATTATTCCCTGTTATTTGGCCCGTGGCTTGCCATAATAAATCAGTAGGTTAACCGCGTCGAAGCGTGCGTACGGTCGTGTAGATTTATGATATTGATGTTGTTCCGAGCGTCTAAGGTTGTAACTAATACCTCGGTGCTTCTTATGACTGGCGCTATGACGCACGTTGGCGTAAGATGGATGGATGCGGCTTGATTTAGGGGATAGTGCTTTCATTCGGTAATTCTGTACAGATATATTATTGGCGGCGGAGACTTTTATTCGGTAAAGATATATTATGGGTGCACGAGACTTGTATTCTGTAGCAGTGGCGGATCCAGGGATGAGAAAATTCCGCCATGCCCACCATTCAGAGATTTTTGCATAGGACGTGCCTCTCCCTCGTCAGGTTTCAATGGAGCGGGAACAGGAAGTTGAGAAAGGAAAAAGAGCTTGTGACTAAAAATAGGTCAAAAGGTTTCAAATATCCGGAGTTGCCACGGTTTTTTCGAAGTTTTCGGGGAAAGACTAAAAAGGTCATCAGATTTTTCGGCGGAAGACCAGCAAAATTTTCAGACCCAATACTAAAAATGTTCCCTTCTCCAAAATTTCTACATCCGCCCCTGTTCTGTAATGATATGATATTATGAAGAAAGACTTTCATTCTGCAAAAATAGATGTGTGTGGAAATTTATGTAGTAAAGAGAGTAGGCCTAATAATATTATATGAATGGAGATTGTTACTCTGTAAAGATATTTTCTAGGATTATTTTTATTCGGTAAAGATGTATCTGGAGAAAGACTTTCATTCTGCAAAGATACAAAGATGGCGACTGTCGTTCTGTATGCAGGGTAGATGGACGAGCTTTATTGTGTGAAGAAATAATTATGGTCTAGCTGTGTTATTCTGCAGAGATATATGAGATCGGCCTTCCCTGCTTCAAATAAACTTTTTGCTGCGTTGAAGGCCGATTTCTGGGGAGCTAACAGCGTGGTAAATTCTTGAAGTAAAATTTATGTTCGTGTAAATGGTTTATTTGAGATTGGTGGGTATTCTATGCCTATGAATTTATCACTATTGTGTTGGTAACAACAAGGAATGGAGACTGAGAAAGTGAGAGTGAGAGTAAGCGAGTGCGAGAGACAGACAGGCAGATGACAGACTGCATGATGTGAAGGCGTACAGTTGGAGAATGAATGGATGCGTGGCAAAGAGTGAATAAGGGGAAGTGAGAGATGGCCAAAGTGTGGAGTCGGCGCCTATCGTCAAAGAAATAGTTTATACATGTATTGGTGATGAGATTGTTAATGGGTGGACATAAATACATAGAAAGAGAGACAGACAGACAAACAGACAGAAAGAGGCAGTGAAGGAAAGATACAGAGACAGATCGAGACAGATCGAAACAGAGAGAAAGACAAAGAGATTGAGAGAAAGAGAGAGACAGAGAAAAAGATACAGAGACATAGAGATACAGAGAGAAACATTGAGAGAGGGTCAAAGAGAGACAGAGAGAGGCAGAGAGATAGAGAAACAACGAACGAAACAGAGAAACGTATGTAGACAGATAGTCTATATTTGTCTATCGATATATAAATAAAAGGACATATAGAAGGATATAAAGACATATAGGTCGAGACAGAGACAGGCATGCAGACAGGCAGGCAGAGAGGAACAGAGGATGGAGTGTGTTTCTCGAGAAAAAAATCACTATTTACCTGTGTTTATGGAGCTTTGCAAGGTAGAGAGAGGAGTCGGTGGATGAAAGGCGGAAGGTTGGAGGAAGGGCTTAGAGATCCGTGGGAGCAAGGAAGAGGAATGGTGGAAGTGCAGCTGGAGTGTAAGTGTGAGGCAGATAAAGTAATGAGTCGGATGGAAAGATATGATATGCATTGAGAGAGCGAGAGGATGAATGGAGACGGAGGGAGACGGAGGGAGACGGATGGAGACGCATGGAGACACAGGAGACGGATGGAGACAGAGGGAGGCGGAGGTAGACGGAGGGGGATAGAGGGAGACGGAGAGAGACAGAGAGACAGAGGGAGACGCAGGGAGACTCAGGGAGACGCAGGGAGACGCAGGGAGACCGAGAGAGACGGAGGGAGACGGTGGGAGACATAGGGAGACTGAGCGAGACTGACAGAGACGGGGGGAAATGGAGAACACAGAGGAAGACGGAGAGACGGAGAGACGGAGAGAGGCGGATGGAAACGGAGGAAGACGGAGTGAGACGGAGGGAGACGGAGGGAGACAGAGGAAAACGGAAGGAGACAAAGAGAGACGTAGGGAGAGAGATGGAGACGGAGAGAGACAGGTGGAGAAAGAGGGGTACGCATGAAACTAAAGTTAAGGAGATAACAGGAAAGAGAAGAAGGAGATATGGAGTGAGATTTAGATAAACAAAGATGGAAGTACGGCTGGAGTAGAATGAAGGGGCAGATAAGGTGATGACCCGGATGGAGAGATATGGAGGAACAAACAGAGACTGGCAGAGACAGATACAAACAGATACACGAAGCAGGATGAGGTGCTTAGAGATTTTCGTTGAGAGATATAGACTCTATAGAGGCAGAAGGAAGCATAAAGGAAACGACAGCTGAATTTTCATCACAGTAAGTCGTAAAGAGACGAATACATATAGAGGCAGAGAGAGAGAGAGGCAGAGAAAGAGAAAGATAGAGAGAGAGAGATAGAGAGAGAGAGAGAGAGAGAGAGAGAGAGAGAGAGAGAGAAAGAGAGAGAGAAGGCGAGAGAGTAAAACAGAGAGAAATCAGGAAGAAGATAGAAGAGGACAAGGAAGTGCAGTTGGAGTAGAAGAATGCAGCAGATTGGCCAATGATGACCTGGATGAAAAGACACAAGCAGATGAAATGCACACAGAGCGAGAGAAAGAGAGCGACAGGACGGGAGAGATGCGGAGGTAAAGAAAAGGATCATACGTAGTATGAGAGACGCAAAGTGATATAGAGAGGCACGCAGAGAAAGGCAGACAGAGATGGAAAGAGATAGAGACGCAGGGAAGTCTAATGCGGCAGTAAGAGACAGACAGACAGACAGAGCTCTAGAAAGAAAAATAGAGAGAGAGAGAGAGAGAGAGACACACAGACAGACAGACAGACAGACAGACAGACAGACAGACAACGATGAAGACGCTAGGATAAGGGGGTGAAAGAGGCATAAATATACATTGAGAGATATATAGAAGGACAGAGAAAGAGGAAAAAGAAAGGGAGAGAGAGAGAGAGAAAGAGAGAGAGAAGCCAAGATGGCGATTTAAAGGGAGTGGTGGTCTCAGTGAGAAGCAGAGAGACATAGGCCTAGAGAGGAAAGGAAAGCAATGGAGAGACACAGAGCCATTGAGAGACAAGAGAGATCCGTAGAGGCTGAGAAAGAAATAAAGAGAAGGAAAGAAAGAAAGAAAGAAAGAAAGAAAGAAAGAAAGAAAGAAAGGGAGAGACAAAAAGAATAGAGAGAAAAAGGGAGATACGGAGTTGCCTCAATTGTCAAACTTCCGTCCATCTAATACGCAAAAACTATTGTACAAAACGATCAGTTTTCCACAACACAAAAAACGCAGTTTATCCTCGAGCCAAATATTCCGTTCGCTTTTCGCGTTTTTCTTTTCTTGAGCAAACAATTAATGATGGTGGATACAGCTGTTTCAATTCAACGTATAAAGTGTTTTTGGCGGCCGCGATTGAGAAGAGGTTATCTAGAACACATTTGGAAAGAGAAGACTAAAGCGGAACTGGCGGCATGTGGGTGTTCGCGTGGACAAGGATGGATGAGGTAAAGAAGTGATGAGCCGGATGAGCCCCTGAGGGGAAACAATTAGGGAAGACCACGCAATAACTGCTCGGGAACCATTAGGACGGATTGAGGTGCTTGGGTTTGCATCATTGTGAGACGAACTTGGAAGAGTAGCAAAGAACTTAAATGAACGGAGAAGATGTGCAGACCTTCCACCTCGGGGAAGACTATTATACTGAGTACCAAGTGCTAAGTGAATACCAATTTCGACCGCCTTGGGGTGAAAATTATCAATAGGGACATGCAGCTGAATTTCTCTACCCGGTATCGATACAAGGAATATGCTTTGCGCCGCTGGCAGCGAATTAACCAGACCGCTGATCAAAACAACTGTTTCTATTGACATGGACGACATGCGATTGTGAAACACGGTAGCCGATTGGAGAAAGACATTCGTCTGCAATTGATTAACGCCATCGATAGATACTTGGTTGTTAGATAATGGGGCATGATAAAATTTAATATTCAATATTAAAAATGCGCTTTTCAATTGTATCAATAAAAATTAATATAATTCAACCTACTTCGTTATCCATTAGGCCACTCCGTCATTTAATCAGGATGAGAATTGCCGGGGGTTTTGGGAGTTCAACCCCCCAGTTTCTCTTAGAGCCCCATGTTAAAGTCTGTTTTTCACACCCCGATTCCAAGTGTATAATGGTCCAACCCCCCAGTTATTTTTCCACAATTCTTACACTGCATTTAATTGTACCATGTCTGTAAACCAAAATGCGGTTAGCAATTGGTGAATTAAAGAATATTCTTGTCTCATCTTATCTCATCCTATCTCATCTTATCTTTTTTCCTTTCTTATATTACTCGTTGACGATAACAGGTAGCCTATGCCTATTATTATAGACAAGCGTTCATCGATAGGCTAAAAGCAATCCTTAAAATTTACCACACTGGACTTCACTAAACGGATGTTCACATGCTATTCTTTCATCCCATACGATCCTTACGTTTAATTCTCTTGTTCTCCAGATTATCTGTTCCTTTCATCGTAAAAAAACTCTTCCAGATCCGTCGTCCAAGTACGTTTTTTATCAGACGGCTCCTCCTAACACGACTACAAATCCAGAGGCTCCCCATGTAGGCGTCTAGATGATGTGAGTGGTGTTAGCGAGCATCGGGTACAGCATCGTAAATAGGTCTAGCGGGTTGCGAGGCGCAAGGTACAACATGACCGACCATTAACATGGAAGGAGAGATGGAAAACATTTGGAAGTCGTATGGGTTTTAAAGGGTGCTGAAAGCAGACGGTGCGCGAGAGCTGGTGATAGTAGGTTCTGGTGGAAGTAGGTTCTGGTGATAATACATGTAGGTTCTGTGAAACAAGGTGCCACGCGGTGCAAAGACTGTTTGACTTCCTCTGCAGTGTGTAATGTGACCTCGTATAATAATTGAACTACGATTTAAAAGGATATTTGTTTTCATGATGTGAAGTACAGAAATCTAAGAGGAATAAATACACCGTGGTTCAAAAAAAGTAAGCCAAATTGTTTTGCATATATATCTAATACCTGATGACATATCAAGCTACAATTTTAAAAATATTTAGAGAAGTGGACCAAGAATATGATTCCAAAATTTCATGAGGTAAAGTTGAACGGATAAAAAGATATGAATATTTAAACTTCATATACCGAAATTTCAGTTTACAAGCAATTTTCTGTCAGATTCAATAAAAAGTAAGCCAAACTGTTCCGACAGAATTCATCACATACTTGGAAAGAGTGATGGAGAAAATCAAAAACAAGAGAACAGGAATCGCAATTCATGGCACCAGAGTAAACAACCTGATATTCGCAGATGACGTGGACCTGATAGAAGAAGACATTAACAACATACAGGAAAATGTGGAAACTTTGCAAAAGGAAGGGAAAGCGGCAGGTCTAAGAATCAACATCAGCAAGACAAAGACAATGACATTCGGGAGGAGGGAGAGTACGAAGGTGGTGGAGGTGGACGGAGAGAGCCTAGAGAACGTAGAGGAATTTGTATATCTGGGAAGCCTGCTGACTTGGGACAACGACTGTGGGAAGGAGATAAAGAGAAGAATAGCGAAAGCAGCAGGAGCAATGGCGGGTTTCGGAAGTATCTGGAGGAGCCGAGAGATTAGTATACAGACAAAGATAAAGATCATCAAAACATGCATATTCAGTGTACTGTTATATGCATGTGAAACATGGACGCTACGCAAGCATGACAAAGACAAACTATTAGCATTCGAGATGAGATGCTACAGAAGGACATTACGCATCAGATGGCAGCAGAAGATAACGAACAAAGAAGTACGCAAAAGAGTGAAAAACACCAGAAACATCATACAGCAAATAATGGAAAGGAAGCTCAATTTCTTCGGACATGTATGCAGGATGAACAACAACCGACTAGTAAAGCAGACCATATTCGGAATGATCGATGGTACGCGAATCAGAGGAAGACCAAGTAGAGAATGGTTGGACGATGTAAGGGATTGGTGTGGCATGGACATACACGGACTCAGTCTAATAGCACAGGAGAAGAGTAAATGGAGAAAAACAGTGAAACTTGCGATTGACACCAACGGGTGTTGAACCCACGGACGATGATGATGATGATGATGATTATCGCTATGTTCTGACGTCACAACAGCTTCTATCTGTAATCAGAAATCTAGTCCCAGAAGACAGCTTTGTTTTTCAACAGAACAGCGCCAGCCCACAGAACCAAGGAAACCATTGAAATGCTGACAAGAGAGACGCCAGACTTCATTTCTTCCACATTATGACCTCCGAACAGCCCAGATTTGAATCCTGTCGACTATAAAATGTGGAGCTTGATGCAAGACCGAGCCTAAAAGACAACAATCCATGATATAAACGATCTCAAGCAACGCTTGTTGGAAGTGCGGGATGGCCTGGACCAGAGGATAATCGACGATGCTGTTGCCATTGCAATGGCGCCAGCGCCTCCAGGCTTGCGTGCAAGCAGGAGGGAGACATTTTGAGCATCTTATGTAATTAAATTATCAAACCATACTGTTTGGGTCATATTGTTAGTTCAATTCTCTACATATGCAGAGAATTGAACTAACAATATGACCCAAACAGTATGGTTTGATAATTTAATTACATAAGATGCTCAAAATGTCTCCCTCCTGCTTTATAATGATTAATCATCAGGTATTGGAGATAATAAGGAAACATTTTATTGAATCTGACAGAAAATTGCTTGTAAACTGACATTTCGGCATATGAAGTTTAAATATTCATATCTTTTTATCCGTTCAAGATTATACAATGAAATGTTGGAATCATATTCTTTGTCCACTTCTCTAAATATTTGGAAAATTTTAGCGTGATATGTTATCAGGCATTAAAGATATATGAAAAACAATTTGAATTACTTTTTTTGAACCACGGTGTACATGTAAGAGCCTGCACGAAGTACCTGATTTGTTTACCAGACTGCCCTACGATGACCAAGCATCAAACTCTTCGTCTTCTAGTGACGCTCTGCAATTTGAAATTTCCGTATTCGATTGCAGTATTCCCCTTTAAGAGGTATGTGAAAGAAACGTATCTGCCAAAAATAAATTCCAGTAACGAAGGCTTTGGCCACGGATAAAGTGCAATATTACATACGAAACTTTTTCACTTCCAAGAAGATGGCTTCGGGAATCATGATCTACCCCTCCCGGTATCGACGAACTTATCTGCCGCATTTTTCTCGATCAGTATCCCGGATTGTTTCGTAGTTCGGCCAAAAACTACCGACGTCGGTGAATAGCGACTGTGTTTACGCCAAGTATTCTGATAAAATGCTGAAGGGAGTCGCTGTCCCGCCTCATCGACGCAAGTGCAACTTCGGGTAAACTATAAACCGCCGACTACAGCAGACCGGAGTTTATCCGGACGAACGAAAATAATAAACATCCGGGAGGATTAATCGTCCAAGGAATCTCCGATAGTTTTCTGCATGCTACCCAGACGCCAGATAGCGCCACCGAGACCGTAGAATTGAAACTCTTTTGGAGGAAACAAAAACTAGATATTTATCGGTTGATCTTGAAATTACAGAGTTCTCGTAATCGTAACATGGGCGCCCCACATGGCCCATGATGACAAGAAGTGGGACTTCTACTACTTCTTGGTCGTTAGCATTGTTTTCGCACTAGAACAGCAGAGCTACAGAGATAGGGCTTAAGGAGAAAAGTTACGATTGCCAATGCTAAATTATTTTGCCTGCAGTGTACGATGGCCCCCGACAAAATTCTAGAGAAATGATGGAAATGTCGGAAGTAGACCGAAGCACAATTCTGCCAACAGGTGGAGGACATGCCATTGGGGAAAGCGTTCTCAAAACTGGTAGCGAAACGTCCATCGTAAGCATGCAGAGACATGCTAAATATTTAAACAGGCCTATACTTGAATTCTTACCTATAATTTTATATAGGCTACTAATACTGTTCTATTAGATTAAAATAACCATATAGTCTCGATTAAATTGAGTTATCTTGATTCATGTTACTTAAAGCGTTTAAAACATTAAAAACACACGGTTTGCTAACGAGTTAGGCCTACATGCACATGTAGACTAGTTTCTGCTTCCTGTTCAAAAATAAATTCAATCTGATTGTTTATTTGAATTAAAACAATTAATTTAGTCTTCGCCCTGGATATTCCACCAACAATAGGCCTACTAATTTTATTATCCCATAACATCGGCTACTTAAAATATTCGCCTATGTTTTCCTTTAATAGTTTCACATCATCTTTCTTGACCATGTTGTTGACATCAATAAATGAGCAACAACAAAAACGAATCTAATAAACCTTAATCAATTTTTAAAAATTCACCCATTAGTCAATAAATTAATCGTTAAAATCCTAAGCCCTAATCCCAAGGTAAAGGAAGTAGACTGCGAATCAAAGGTGTGATTAATGAGTCGCCAGATAAAATAGAGCTATGGAGTCTATGCGATTAGCCTATATAAGCTTATCAAACTGTTAGAACTTAGAAGTCTCAAAGAAAAAAATGAACACTGAGTCACTTCTTGCAATGAAGGATAAAATGAAAGAAGAAGCGTTCAGATTTCCGATAAACATCAAAGATCTTTCCGATGCCTTTTAAGCGCAACAACATTGTCTGACCTTCAGGTGGCTATATCGCATAATAAATCTTTCGCATGCGTCTCTGTCTGCCTTAGCTGCAGCAATACGAAACCTTTCCGTCATCGTTTCTGCCAGCGAGAGATGAAAGACCGTCATAATATTGACGTGGTCATAAATCTCGATCACAAAAAGCGAACTCGGCAACCTGCTACATTTTCAAACAGATGGGTTATTATATATAGCTATAATACCAACCGCATCGCTTTCGTTAGGTAGCCTAGTAACTGTACTGACTTTGTCAGATAATCAAAATGAACATTTAATATTAGGCTACGGCTTTTACATATAATAATAAGTAAGTTCTTATAGGCATACATAAAATTCATACATGCACATAGTTACATGATTATATGAACTACATAAGCCTAGTAGGCCTACATACACAGATAATACATTTTCTTCTTAAATATACAAGAAGAAATATGTATATTAAACAATATACATGCAAATATACATACACTCATAGCCGTCATTACTACTACATGACTTTTGTATTGTATGTGTATACATTATATGCATGTATTTTATATACATTATATATATATACATGTATATATCATGCATGGAAAGCTGTACTATATTATTATGCTTGAACCAGGAATTCCAATATTATGACTTGGCAGTAACAGCAGATGTACCGCATTGCTCCCCAAATAATATACACACCGTTTTTTGCACGTGTCCATTGCATGATAGATCTCGCTGTATCCTTGAATAACTTGGATATCCTTGAATGTAATATCCTTATATATATATATTCTTGTATGTATATTTATGTATGCATATTTGTGTATAATGTATTTATATATATATTATATGTATGAAACCTGTTTCTTCAGCTCTGCACGATGGTTTATATATGCACAGACTGACTTCTGAACTAGACGCACCTTGGACTAATTAGAAGGATTGCATTAATAGCTTGGCGTCAATGCCCAACAGTTCTGCGTCAGACGCATGTATTTATGTATGTGTTTATATATATATATGTATACATTAACACATACATAAATACATACGTCTGATGTATATATGTATACATGTATGGGCATATATATATGCACGCAGACTTACGTGTGTCTTGTATTCATTTATTTATACATAAATATATCATATGTTTGTAAGTATGGCATTGGTTCGGGTATTGGCTTTATGTGTAGTGTATAATATATTATTTTGTATACATTTATGGATTGTATGCATGAATGCAAGCTATTCTAATTTATATGGGTCTGTAAAAGGCTGACATGATTGTATGACGATGGCAATGACGTTGACGTTGAAAATGGCAATGACGTTAATTAATGGTGCCAAACAATTGTGTGTGAATGATTTGCTCAGAGAGAAGGGGAGAAAAGGAAAGCTGGAGAGAGAGAGAGAGAGAGAGAGAGAGAGAGAGAGAGAGAGAGAGAGAGAGAGAGAGACAGAGAGAGACAGAGAGAGAAAGACAAAGAGAGAGAGAGACATACAGACAGAGACAGAGGAAGAGACAGAGACCGAGGCTGATAGCCAGAGATACAGAGTCACAGATTGAACAGCGTGAGTAAGCTTTATGTGTAGATATTCCTGTAAACGCTAATAAATATTATGTAGCCTATAATACAAGTGCGTAGGCTGGTTCCCGTTACTTCGATTTTGTGGGCACTGTAGAAATCTCGAGATGACGATTATGCCTGCGTCTGTGTGATTCATGCATGCATGAACACAATCATGCATGCATGTTTTGTGACATGCATCATACTATACAGAAAGGTGACTTTCTCAATCCAGAAGCTTGAGTCGCTTTCCACGAGAGCTATACCAACAGTGTGTAGTGGGTCTCTGCAGTGGGTCCAACGCACAGTTTGCCAAGGATTCTCAAGTCGGCAATGAAAAAAATGAACAGCAATTTCATCGCTGTTCGCAGCAGACGAACCATTGATGAGATTTTTCTTGAAGTGTCACTTCATAAATGTCAGACAGGAATTGTAATCGCAATAACATTGCAAGAGCGTCGATATGTATACGAAGATATTTATGAGTGTATGATCAAGATGCCAGCGTGTCGAATCTACATGTATGCCAGCGATTGTGTTTATATGCATGTTCAGTGCACACTTGTATGTTTGCATGCATTGGTCCGTTGTATCATGGATGTTATGCATGTGTTATGTGTGCTTCAGGTGGATGTAGGTGCGTGTGGTGTGGTTGCTGCATCTGGTATGAGCAGATGCCTGGCTGTCTGTCGGTCGCAATAACAAATATCAACCGTGGATAATAGATTGCAGACAAATGCAGAGAAAAAACATCGTTCCCTGTTTTTGTCTCTCTCGCTCACTCTCTGTCCCTCTGTGAATGTCACTTTCTCCCTCTCCCTCTTTTTAACTGTATGTCGCTGCTGTCTCAGTGTTAGTCTCTGTCTATGTCTCTGTCTCTCTAACTCTGTTTCTGTCTCTCTCACTGTTTCTCTTTCTCTCTCTCCCTCTTCTCCCTGTCTATGTCTCTATGTCTTTGTTTACGTATCTGTCTCTCTGCCTGTCTGTCCCTGACTATGGCTTTCTTTCTCTCTATCCTTCTCTTCTTCTTAACCTGTCTTTTTGTCGCTGCTTATGCCTCTTTCTCTATCTGTCTTATTCATTCTCTATCTGTCTTATTCTTTCTCTCTCGTCCTATGTCTGCCAGTGTCTGTTTGTCGCGTTCATGCTCCATCGGTATCACATAGTATAGTCGTCGCTAACATAACTTCTATTTGTCTGTTTATTTTTATTGTGAGCTCTTATATAGCGCCATTTCAGTAATATCTACCCAGAAATAGGCGTACTCCCGATCCAGCATCGGCTGAATAGGACAGTCTTAAAGCTAAAGATGAACAGGGTGTAGTGATCACTAGACAATTAAAGGTCGGCGCTGCCTTGTGGGGGGAGGTTCGTGAGAGAAAGACACGAACACGAAGTTTAGCCTGAACAAATGAACGAAGGGAACCTCGACGCTGGACATCTATAATTAGATCTATAGTACAATGTAGAACAGCGAAGTCCGAGGAGGTATGCATGGGGGAACTGGAGCCTTGATGCAACACCATACCCATGCATAGTTTCGGTATGCTATCCGCTGAGGGAAAGGGAGCCAATGAAGGAAATCCCAAAAGTTGTCTGAAATATATTATGATCGAAATTAAGGATGCTGCCATATTAAGACGAGCATTGGTTTTTTAGCGGCATCGACTGTTACTTTACACACCGCCGCAATACAAAACAAGTCACTAATTACAATAATTATATGACCCTTTACAAGGCAAGACAGTTACTGTAGCCTACTCCAGGAAACCGACACCAGTCTGTCGTACATAAAATAAAATATGCGTGTGATAGGTTACTGCTATAATTCTGAACACCATGGACTGCGTTATTCAACTGGAGCATAATAATAATTATTATTCAAGGCACATTTTGTCCGCACAATCATCCTCCTTGTTTACGCCATTTATTTTTAGCAACGGACTCTTTGATCCCTCGTCGAGGTGTGAACTTATAACTCAAAGATCTGCAGCAGCGGTAGTGTTGTTTACCTTTGGCATTAGAAACAACAAAAGGATGAGCCTGGAATACAATTATGGGGTCATAGGTGACGGATGTTTTGGGCGGCACGCAGGCAGACTAGAACAACCTGCGTAAGAAGAAGAAGAAAGCTGTTGAGCTCAGATCAGTGGTGCTTTCGTCTGACGTAGCCTACTCCAGCCAATCTATATAAATAAAAATGAAACTTTCCAATAGTTCGGAACATGATCACGCCAAAAGTGACACACCGATTGTTATGAAACTTTTACAACACCTTCCATTCCGATAGAACAGTGATAACTTATGCTTTTCTCCCGAAAAAACGCAACCTTTTCCACAAAAAGGGAACTTTGCAATCCGTTCGTCCGCCATTTGCAAGTTGAACACGTCCCTCACGGCTAAACGCTGTCTCTAAACACAGCAGACGAAATATGAATGAACATGAATGATGTCGCGTCCTCTGACGTCATAAGCGATTCGCGGCCTTCCCCAAAGCGGCCTTGACGGCGTGACGGCGGAAAGAAGCGGAGGGAGCGGGACGAAGACGGTGGGGAAGGGAGGGGGAGGGGAGGGGGAGGGGGAGGGGGAGGAAGAGGGGGAGGGGGAGGGGGAGGGGGAGGGGAGGGGAGGGGGAGGGGGAGGGGGAGGGGGAGGGGGAGGGGGAGGGGAGGTGGAGGGGGAGGGGGAGGGGGAGGGGAGGGGAGGGGAAGGGGAGGGGGAAGGGGATGGGAGGGGGAGGGGGAGGGGGGGGGGAGGGGGAGGGGAAGGGGAGCCTCTTTTCAGCCACAGCAACGCGTGGCCGGGTTCAGCTAGTAATTATTATATGATGAATATGTTGGGTGCTTTAGCAAGTGTGGAAGCTCGTGTTTCGTACACAACACTAAAACCGTACAAACACATCATTCTACTTGACAGTGTGGATATTGCTTTCGAAATAAATCCGATTCCGTGCAATGCAATCTAATTTCTTTTAGAGATTACTAATGTAACGATGGTAATCTACCAATTTAGCGTTCTAAAAATATTAGTTGTTCACTAAGTGCAGAGTTAATGTTGTTCATCAATTTGACTTCTACTTTCTCATGATATCATTTTTGCCATGTATAGGCCTATTCAGCTTCCGTTTGGAGAACAAATCGTTTAGCCTAATCAATCCAGATTGTATTTTAGCAGCAATTAGCCTACTTTTTGTTCAATCGGAATTCTCTGTTTTGCAAGAATTCTTTTCATCAATCAAACTTCTATTCCTTCAACGCTAAAACCAATTGAGTACCGAATGATCTAGAACGCTGAAGGTAGCCTATAGATTACCATCATTACCGTAACGACTTCTGCTACCCTTACTCTCCTTCCGTCCAGTTTCGCAATAATATAAAAAGATTAATATGAGTAGTAAGGCTCTACGAGTAAGCTTACAGTTGCACGTAAAATCGTTTATATAATGACATCGTATCAATAAATTTATATGGCGCCTCTTGCCGAATGACTTTTCGAATGGGCTCTCAACACGGAAACTCGGGGAATAAAAAGCATAAAATAATGATAGACTGATGAGAAAAACGAGTCATATATTCAGCATTCAGTACGGGAGGAAGGTAATTCCAAATGGAGGGACCAACCACAGCTGCAAACGTCCGCTGTTTGGCAAGTGCAGTTCGAATCCTGGGGATAAAAATATCAAGACGATCAGCAGATGGCAATGATGGAGATAAAGATGCAGATAATATTATCTGAATCTTTATTTCCATCGCAATGATGGAGATAAAAATGCAGATAATATTATCTGAATCTTTATTTCGTTCATTGCGTTCTGAAGAGAGGAAGCAAAATGAAAAAGTTATAGGTCCAATATGACTGTGAAAGTTATTGATCAATTATGATTAGATCTATTGAATAATAATTCTGTATAACAATTACGATAGCACTATCATAATAATTGATCCATAACTTTCTCCATCTTGCTTTCTCTACTTAGACTACTTGTACATTTGAGAAGGACCAATGCAAAAGCGCTCCTCGAATGATTTCTTGGCCATCATGATAAGGACATTTATCATCACAATAAAAACCAACCTAGATAGTTATATTGGTTTACTCGAAACCCACCAGCCTAAACTCTGTCACAGAGCCGCTACTTTGGCAGTGCCAGTCCCATATCTGTCTACAGGAGGAGGGCAATGTTTACCAGCTTTGTAATGCATCAATGCCGCTAAACAGATTATGTATCTATCTACCCAATATTTCCCTCTCTCAGCATTGTATATAGGCCTACTACATAAGTTGAAGGGGTGGTATAGATGTTCCACTATGTGGGGCGTGGTGGTGTAGTGGTGGTGTCGTTGCCTTGGAGCCAGAAGGTTCGATGTTCGAATCCACCTCGCCGCGTAAGGACCTTGGTCAAGTCCTTCACTCACAATTGCTCAGCGCTTCGGCGTGAAACTCCGATTCAGTGTCCGCTCTGCATTCGGGAGCGCCTCTGAGTAGAGAGAGCTTGAAGGGGCACTATAACAAGTGCACATACAAATAAATAAATTGAACGGGTGCTGTATAACTATTCTGGAATGAATGAATCTGTAGGCGTCGTAGTTATCTCGTTATTGCGATTACGATTACTGTACCGTATAAGATGCTTTTGTGTGTTTGCTGCTGCAGCCAGATAGACGTAAACAGCGTGGAAGATCTGGAATCGTTTCACGAGCAGATCATCGGAGTTCCAATGTTGCTCAGAGTTTTCGTATCACACACGAGCAACGATTACGTTGGAGCAGCACAACCTCAGCACACAAAATTCGAAGGTAGTGGCCTACATTCTATTACACACACCTGTGACCAACGATTTTATTGTATTGCATTGTATTGCATTGTATTTTATTTTATTTTATTGTATTTTGTTGCGTGGCATTGAATTGTATTGTACATTTTCTCATGCTGGTCTTCAATGTTATTGTGTTGTGGAATTTTTCTTTCTATGCGGTTCGTCAATAATTGTTTTGTCTTTTTCGTATATAAACTGAATACTCTTCCATCTAGGCCTATAATAATGGGAACAATCGGAACATTAATTTAATATTATTATTAATTGTAAAGTGATTTTTGGCTTCGACTAAGCTTGTAATAATATATAGGCCTAGTATGTCCGACGATGTTTAGTTACTCTTAAACTCTGCAGTGAATTATTATTTTGATTAGACATACTATTAAACTAATTATAATTATTCATCTTGCAAATTATTACTATAATTAATGTAACTATAACTCTGACAATAATTATTGCCATTATTAGGCTACTAACATTTGTAACTACTTCTATTATATTTATTTACTACGGTACTGCAGTTATTCATATTATGATTACTTAATGTGGCAACTGTTCCTACAATTATTATTACCGTCATCAGAACTATTAATATTATTTTTACGATAAGAAATTAAATCACCAATGTTATTAAATTTCTCTACGTATGGTATTAGCCTACCATTGACTGCATCATAGGTGATCTGGCAATGCTTGTTGATACTTCACATCCAATGGTTCGACCTCAGTTGGAGCAAGCATTGGACGAAGCGAGAAAGATTCTTCAATCTCGTCACCGTTTCTGCGTAAAGGTGATTGACAATCGTATTATAAGCAACCGTTGCATAGAATATAATAGGCATAGGCTACTGCAGCGCATCGCAATGCAACGTACCGAGGTACGCTAACATTAGCTAATTTTTGTACTGTCTCCACAAACATCATTGCAATTAGCGATAGGATTGATCTAGTGCCCCTTTTGGGTCTTTCCTACCCCGGAAGAATCGCGAAAATGTTTCTTGTTATATCATCTCAACATGTTTATTTTGTGTTACATTATGTATAATAGTATAACTAAATTGTGCATACATTATCCACATGTTTTATATTTAAGCTTCTTGGAAATAAGATGTTTTTGTTTATATGTTTATTTGTTTATCTTTTCAACATGTTATATTTATGTTACAATATGAATATGTAGTTACTGTAGTAAGCCTATAATGAAGTTTCGTCTACATTATGAAAATGTAATGTTACATATTCAAGCTTCGTGGGAATAAAATGTTTTGTTTTCGTAATTGTCGTTAACATCGCAATGCAACGTAGTCTAACAAAAATATAACGTTATTTCGATTTGCAAATTCATATTTCGTCGCTCGAAGCGACGTTACGCGAGGAAACCAAGATCGATAATGGAATCACGGTCTTCAAACGTACCGTATAAGCTTACTGATTAAAGAGCAAAGAGAGGAGGCTGTCGTTTGAAAAATATTTAGGGTTGTAACAGTTGTTTGAAAATATTTATTCCAATTGGATGATCAAACCACAGTGTAACTTCAATGGTGATTGGTGAACAAAGGATAAAACAATGCCATCATCGACTATATTAGGCTAATTGTTCGGTTTGAGCAGATAGATTTCACGCAGGCGATAGACGAATGGCTAAGATCGGTTTATCCACGTGGCTGCTGTGCGGCATGTCGTCTACGCAGCCATCGAGCCAGTCTCTACATCACGAACTACACGAAACCAGTTCGATGTCTCGACTGCAATCCGCTCTGGTGTCTCCTGTTGGGTCCATGCTGGCTGATGTCCGCTCCATGCTACAAGGTATTTAACTATCAAGATTCATTCAAATACATAGATATTTGCATATTATAATTCATACGACAATACGACCGCATACACAATATTCTTCTTCTTTCTTCTTTCTCTCTTCCGCCAGTCATGCGACGACGATGAGGCTCTCACATGACTTCTCCAGACTTGTCTATTTTTGGTGAGATCCTTTGCTCTTGACATACTAATAACCATCCTTTTCAGATCCTCTCTGACGTTGTAGACACAATATTATATAAGCTTAATACATGCGTACGGAAATACATTGCTTGCATTTGCATACATGTGTAACGCTCGTAGGCCCACCTTTCTCCCGATCGGGGCGCTACTCCCGATCGTTGCCGTGGAGAGGTGGCCATACTTTTTAATAGGTGCGTTGGACCTGGGGCAAATGAACCGGTCAGACCAAATTCCTTTGGTCTCGCTCCCGTGTTCGGGTTTATTTCTCTTCTAAGTGGAAAAGTTCCAAAGTTGATCGAGGTGTCCGATGGCAGAGGCACGGTCCTTGGTCGGTTGACGACCTCCGGACCGTAGTCCGGAATATCTGGGTCCGTTTGTGCACCTATTGTGAGCGTCCTAGTATGTGTTTCCTCCCATCTTTCCAACCTTTCTTCCAATTTCCTTCTTTCCTCGTCTCGTCTATCAGTCACGTCAGTTAGAGTCTGTCTCATTCCCATAATCTCAGACCGTAACTCTTTTCTGTCTCTCTTGGTTTCAGTCAAGACCTCCAACATAACCAACTGTTGCGCCTTCATGTCTACTGATTCTTGCTTCATTCCTTTTAGAGTGTCATTCATCTTGTCCAGATGAGCAACCAATTGAGCATAAAGAGGTTCGAGGACTACTTCCGGGGAGGCATTCCTTACTTCTTCTTCTTCCTCTGAACTCAATTCCCCCTCAATGGCTAGCAAACTTAGAGAAGGAGAAGCCATTTGATTTATGATAGTGTAATCAAGCAAAACATACGAAGTAATGCAACGGCTACGCCTAATTAGCACAGAAGAACAATATAATGTGAACCAACTCTAGATTAATATAGCAAAGTCATAACTCTGAGAAAAGGTTTGTAAAGTCACAACAATTATTACTAATAGTCCACTTAAGGTGCTAGACGGTTCTATACCCGTTCGCCTAATATTCACGAGACTATTATTATTTAGCACAAGTAACCACAACTCTCAAATATCATTCACACGTTCAGCCTATAGTAGCAAAGTGAATATACAACAGTTCAAGTACACGCGGTTACTCTTGTAAATGTCCTTCATTCATTCAGCCTATAATGGTGAAGCGAATATTATACAATTCACGTACACGTGACTACAATCTCAAATGTCACTCATTCAACATAGAGTAGCAAAAATGATATTAAATGCACAAAAGCCCTAGCTTCTGCACGGAAACACCCTAGAACCCAGACAATGTTTTAGTCCTTAACTTAGCAGAGGCCTACAATTAAATATCTCTTTTCTCACAAATGAATAAACTACGAAGTACTACCCGTTCGAAAAGGGGCGTTTCCCGTCACTTCTCCATACAGCATGACGAACGAAACTCGGCCACAGGTTTTCTACTGCCACAGCTGTGTCTTCCGTTGCAAGGACCGTCCTTCCGTGGTTTCTTCTTTCACCTTGGTTTCGACCATTTAAAGCTATTAACTCAGCGTAAAGTTATCGAAACCTAACTTCGCAGTTGCCCAAGAGTTTCTTCCTGGTTCCACAGTCACGTGACGACCTTCTCGTTCCGCTTCAAGAATAGAACTGACCACGCCGTCGGAATTCAACTCTCTTCTGCCCACGTTCCAAGGGAAGCTCAATCTCTTATACTGCCTACGCCCTCTAGCGATTAAACTATCCCCTGTAACGAGGATAGAGTTCGTTACACTCTCCCCAGCTCGCCCCACAAAAATTCTGTACTCACAGAATTTTTCCTTAAGTAGGAACCCAATTCCTCTTAAACAATTAAACAACCATGCACACACACAATAAACGGAGGTCACAAAAATTCCCACTTAACTAACACAAAAACATCAATCATCATTCACCAAAACGGCAGAACAATTTCACACACAAATACAAACGCCCTACAGTCACACCAAATATCGTCTGTCGCTACCAACAACGACTACCGTACGACCATACACACAATACACAATAATCTCAAATAATCAACTCCAGTTACACTCAAACAGCTGTAACTTCCATTCATCAATATGCAAAACACAAATAACCTCAAATCATAAACACCGGTTACCACCAACGATAACTCTCACATACAACAATATGCAGTACACAATAATAACTTCCGGTTACCACCAACGATAACTCTCACACGACAATATGCAATACAAAATAATAAATTCCGGTTACCACCAACGATAACTGTCATACGTCAACAATATACAATGCAAAAATTCCTCAAATTACAAATACTCCAGTTACACTTACACAGCTGTAACTCTCATACATCAGCAATACACAATACAAAATCATCAAATCATAAATCTCAGTTACACTCATACAGCAGTAACTTCCATACGACAATATGCAGAACAAATATTCTCAACACAAATTAAATAACTGCAGCTCAATCTACGACGGTAACTAAACATTCCTACAGTTTCAGCTAACACCATAAACAAACCCACAACGACCCCCATTAACCATAGGCCAATAGTTAAACCAATCCCTACATGAAACGGGCCCATCTTTCCACCTCGACTGGATACTACGAGACGAAACTTCAGCGACAGGCGTGTTGACATGCGAGGTACCAGTGTACACCGTTTCTGGTACAACTTCAGGAACCGGGGACGAATACCCTGCAGTTCGGTCCTCAGCATCGAAGATTTCGTCCTCCTCAGTCTCTGGATCAGCGACTGGAACTTTTGGGACGAAGACTGAAGATTCTGGGACGAAGACCTGCTCGACAGCAGCAGCTGGAGACGGTGAAGGCGACACCACAGGTTCGACTACTTCTGGAGGCACGACGGTGATGTCAGAACCCGCCGAAGAGGATCCTGGTGGCGGAAGAGGAGGTTCAGTCATTTCCAGCACGGTAGGCGGGACCGCGCGAGGGACTGAATGCGGACTGTCAGGCGGCGAACGTCTTCTGGATCGTTTTCTGGATCGTTTTCTGGAACGTTTAGGAGCAGAAGATCTGATCACCGGACGATTCTGCGTAGCTTCATCATTGACCAAGATCGTCTCTCGATGCGGGCAATGTCGGATCAAATGAAAGCTGGAGAAGCATTGGTAGCAGCGTTTTGGTCGGAAGGTAGGTTGATTCACACGCGCTTCACCATAGCCATTCCATGGTCCAGTAGGTTGAAGCCAAGGAGGAGGATACGGTTGCACTGGACGAAGTGTAGGCGGGTACTGGAACGAAGGCGCAGGATAATCTTGAGGAAATCCCTGCATTAGCGGCGGGGTTTGTGATCGAGCAGTCTTCTCCAGTTGCTCGACCCTCCGTGCAAGATCCCTGACCGCCTGATCCATCTCCGGGACGGTATGAACTCTCGTGGGTGGTTGAGGAGGCGCGTCGAACTGCGTGGAGCTGTTCGAAGAGGTAGACGACGATAGAACACGTTCAGGAGGCGGAATCACCTCAGCTGTAGACGTGGCAGCTGTAGCAGTGGAGATTGAATATGTTTGAGTAGCGACGGTGACTTTCGCCGATATGCTCTGAGTCGACGACGATGAATCTCCACCGGTTGTCCCAAGTTGAAGGCGTTCGTGACCGTTACCAGATCTCGAGAAGCCATAGGACTGAGCTCCCACGCAGGTAGGACGATTCTGGCGGCGACCAGCGAATTCGGCGCCCACGACTGGCTCTTCCCGGTAAGCATCACCTCTGATGAAAGCGTCTAGAAACGAAGGACCATTCTTGAACTTCGCCTCGTCCGCCGGGTTCCAAGGAAGGTAGGATGCCAGAGGCAGCGAAGCGACGAATGAAGGCGTCACCGAAGTTTCTGAGTACGTTCTCAGTGCGTAAGTTGGTAGAACGGACGGAATGGGGCGACTTTCATAGGCGTTCATGACCCTTCCGTCACGAAGTGCAGCATCCTCTGGGTTGGCTGACTATCGTTGTGCCTGCTTCGCAGGGGAAAGCGGACCATCACGACGTTGAGACATCGCTTCCTCATTCGGCACACTCCTCCGGCACGGTCGTAGCATTGACGGAACACCGGGCTGCGAAGTTTCCGGAATCGGTCGTTGTCTGACATCACGATCCACCGATTTCGCCAGATCTTGAAACACAGACCATCTCACAGCAGTCACTGGGTCAACTGTTATTTGGGCTCTATCTAAACCCCAATTTTCCTCCCATAAAATATTCTTTAATTGTATTTCTCTGCTAGACTCATGGGTTAACTTATCAGGTTCATAACATGCACCTCTAGAAAAGTTAGTAAACCCTTCTGCACCTCTGGAAAGATTAGTAATCCCTTCTGCTCCTCTGGAAAAATTAACTATCTCATCTGGACCTCTGGAAAAATCTTGCATCCCATCCTCGTCGCCATTGTAACGCTCGTAGGCCCACCTTTCTCCCGATCGGGGCGCTACTCCCGATCGTTGCCGTGGAGAGGTGGCCATACTTTTTAATAGGTGCGTTGGACCTGGGGCAAATGAACCGGTCAGACCAAATTCCTTTGGTCTCGCTCCCGTGTTCGGGTTTATTTCTCTTCTAAGTGGAAAAGTGCCAAAGTTGATCGAGGTGTCCGATGGCAGAGGCACGGTCCTTGGTCGGTTGACGACCTCCGGACCGTAGTCCGGAATATCTGGGTCCGTTTGTGCACCTATTGTGAGCGTCCTAGTATGTGTTTCCTCCCATCTTTCCAACCTTTCTTCCAATTTCCTTCTTTCCTCGTCTCGTCTATCAGTCACGTCAGTTAGAGTCTGTCTCATTCCCATAATCTCAGACCGTAACTCTTTTCTGTCTCTCTTGGTTTCAGTCAAGACCTCCAACATAACCAACTGTTGCGCCTTCATGTCTACTGATTCTTGCTTCATTCCTTTTAGAGTGTCATTCATCTTGTCCAGATGAGCAACCAATTGAGCATAAAGAGGTTCGAGGACTACTTCCGGGGAGGCATTCCTTACTTCTTCTTCTTCCTCTGAACTCAATTCCCCCTCAATGGCTAGCAAACTTAGAGAAGGAGAAGCCATTTGATTTATGATAGTGTAATCAAGCAAAACATACGAAGTAATGCAACGGCTACGCCTAATTAGCACAGAAGAACAATATAATGTGAACCAACTCTAGATTAATATAGCAAAGTCATAACTCTGAGAAAAGGTTTGTAAAGTCACAACAATTATTACTAATAGTCCACTTAAGGTGCTAGACGGTTCTATACCCGTTCGCCTAATATTCACGAGACTATTATTATTTAGCACAAGTAACCACAACTCTCAAATATCATTCACACGTTCAGCCTATAGTAGCAAAGTGAATATACAACAGTTCAAGTACACGCGGTTACTCTTGTAAATGTCCTTCATTCATTCAGCCTATAATGGTGAAGCGAATATTATACAATTCACGTACACGTGACTACAATCTCAAATGTCACTCATTCAACATAGAGTAGCAAAAATGATATTAAATGCACAAAAGCCCTAGCTTCTGCACGGAAACACCCTAGAACCCAGACAATGTTTTAGTCCTTAACTTAGCAGAGGCCTACAATTAAATATCTCTTTTCTCACAAATGAATAAACTACGAAGTACTACCCGTTCGAAAAGGGGCGTTTCCCGTCACTTCTCCATACAGCATGACGAACGAAACTCGGCCACAGGTTTTCTACTGCCACAGCTGTGTCTTCCGTTGCAAGGACCGTCCTTCCGTGGTTTCTTCTTTCACCTTGGTTTCGACCATTTAAAGCTATTAACTCAGCGTAAAGTTATCGAAACCTAACTTCGCAGTTGCCCAAGAGTTTCTTCCTGGTTCCACAGTCACGTGACGACCTTCTCGTTCCGCTTCAAGAATAGAACTGACCACGCCGTCGGAATTCAACTCTCTTCTGCCCACGTTCCAAGGGAAGCTCAATCTCTTATACTGCCTACGCCCTCTAGCGATTAAACTATCCCCTGTAACGAGGATAGAGTTCGTTACACATGTAGTATGCACCAGCGCGCCCCACGTGTTTAGCTCTTAGTGTGGGATGAAGGTCAGGTCATTCTAAACGGAGGGGCCAACCACAGCACACGCCCGATGTTGGTCAAGAGCAGTCCTATAGTCATGAGTGCAAAACGATCAGCCGAATATTTTGAGCGAAAAAGAAGGCGGGAATTGTGTGCGTGAGGCCGCGAGGTATCCTATCATTTGGTCAAAAATCATTTGGTCGAAATCATTTGGTCGACATCATTTGGTCGACGATGAAAAAATCGAACGCTCAAAAAGTCGAATGATCGTTTGGTCGACTATCAAAAAGTCGAACGATCAACAGATCGACAATCAAAAGGTCGAAAATCAAAAGATCGACATTCAAAATGAAGCATGTTTATGCGAATTCCGACGATTTTACTACAAGTTTTATCATTTATATGCTAATTTGATGCTAATTCAATGCTAATTCAATGCTAAGGCTGGTTTTATAGGCTACATCTATAGCGTCATTATATAAAGATTGTCCATATTAAAATGTCACTTTTAGCCTACTTGCTCCTTCTTCAGGGCATCAATAAACTTCCATATTGAAGGATGATAGGCACCAGTGGCGTAGCAATAGGGCGTGCAACCTGTGCAGTGCACGAGGGCCCCCGGCTGTCAGGGGCCCCCCGGGGTCAGAGTCAATTTTTTACTTAAGGATATTCAGAATGCATTCAAACCTACATCTACATTCTACAGCGGACACAGTTACACACCCAGTAATCTTTTAGGTTTCAGTCGGAGTGTCCATGATAATGATTAGGGCCATTATCACAAATATTTTTAGGCCTTCTTGGAAATTGTATATTTTTCAACTCTCGTATGGCACTCTTTCTGTCCCCAGGTTATGCCTAAGTCTTATTTAAGTGGCGCTGCCAAGCGACAAGCATTTATGATGCCTGCGGAGAGCGAGCTTGCACCGATGTGACTACATCAGACAGAAGGGCAGAATCGAAATCCGGTGTGATCAGTGCAGAGGGGGTGGTTGACATGGATATTGACACTGAGCCGAGTATAGGTCTCAAACTTCAGAGGATACGGTAGCAGTTAAATCACCAATGGATTCAGGCTTGACACCTCAAAAGTGGTGGATATTTTAGCACAAGAAAAAGCACTCAAACGAGTATTTTAGCATTTCGGATTTAGACCCCCGTATAATAGGTTAGCCGTAGACGTGATTGAGTCATTTCACACTTGCCAAATTCGTTACATTTCTCGCTCTTCTAGTCAACAAACCCAACAGCTTGGAGAATTTAAGTAGGGTCTATGAATAACTGATGATTAATAGCCTAGGCCTACTTCAGGAGATGAAGCAATTTTTGTGATTAGGCCTACTTTTGTATGGTATTCTAGTTCAATTTTTCTCTGTTGATATGGAGAAGAATAGGTTTCATTAGATAAATTTGTTAAAATAATAAAAAAATGTGGCTAGTTTATTTTCATTTAAATTTGGTGTGAAATATGCAAATTTCGTAAAGGAAACAGGCGTTTTGCACAGATTTGTTGTTTGAAATCGAATGGGGTTTCAAGTATTTAAGGGGCCCACCAACTAAGCTCTGCACAGGGGCCCTCCAAGACCTTGCTACGCCACTGATAGGCACCAAGGCCTATACACTCTCCGTGATTTTTTGGCTAATTAATTGTGTTTTCATTTCACTTTGGAAATGTTTTTCCACGCCTTGTAAAATTTCGCACCTTCCTCACACATTTCTTTTGACATGTTCAGTTGCGGTATATTAACTTCGACCTTTTCATCGTTCCGATGCATTGACAAATTTCGCAACTTTCGTCTTACAGTCCGTTAGGCCTATACACTCTCCGATCTTTTGATTTTCGACCTTTTGATTGTCGATCTTTTGATCGTTCGACTTTTTGATTGTCGACCAAACGATCATTCGACTTTTTGATCATTCGATTTTTTCATCGTCGACCAAATGATTTCGACCAAATGATTTCGACCAAATGACTTTCGACCAAATGATAGTAAACCAGGCCGCGATCTGTGTAATGTGTATGAATGTATGCAACAGTTCATATGAACTCTGTGTGTCTTTTTCTGTGTTTGTTTGTCACTGTATAATTATGTTTGCCTATGTCTGATTTGTGTTTGAGTTGTATCGATTGGCGAAGTGTCATGACATCGTCGTTCAGATTCACGCTCCAATCGTACGAAGAACGATTCTGGCGATCAGCGGAAAGATCGTCGAAACAAACCGATGTAGGAAACAGTCATCCATTATATCTTCATAACTGTCATTCTAAATGAAGATATCGATCATATCTTCATCTGTCAACATGGTCCATGTTGTTAAGAGTATGCCCTTGTACGAAAAAATGAAAAAAATAATATGATTATGACTACAGTGGTAGCAAAAGTAGGCCTAGTGGTGGTAGTATTAATTAGTGAGGTGGTAATGGTATTACTAGTCGGTATGGAATTAAATGGCATGCCATAACATAGCATAACATAGCATAACAAAGCAGAACATGACATAACATAGGCTAACACACGTTTTATGTGGTTCAGAAAACGTGTAGTTTGCGCAAATCTAAAAATACAGAGAGAGAGAAAGACGGACAGACAACCAAATTGAGGCAGAAACGGAAAGAGATACAGTCATGTAAAGACAGAAATAATAATAGTCAAGTGAGTGATAAGTTTAAATAATTTTTTGCATAATATGTGATGCTGGAGTTTTGGGAGCGATTGAATGACCACCTGACCGATTTGTCATTAGCCTAGTCAAGTCTCTATTTACTGTCCAAGTTGATTTCTTTTTAAAAAATTCTTTAGGAATGTATGTTTCCTGCATATAAATTACCCGTATATAAGTTTACATTATATTCTGCGATATTTGAAAAAATGACGGTTGTTTTTAATTTTTTTTTATTCAATTCAGAATGCCGTTTCAAATCCAGTGAAAGGAGAGGAGAAACGAAACCTCAATCTCATTTGTCGTTGTCGTCCATTTTGACGCATCAAAGTTCAGTTTCGATTTCACTTTCAATAATTCCTCTTTGAGTTTCACTTTCGATATTTCATCGAGTTTCATTTTCGATTTGACATCGAGTCGGACGTCTGGAGCCTATTTTATCTCGGTCCACCTGCATTTCTGAAGTGAAATCAGATATTACAACATCAATTGATCTGAGGCGTTTTCTTGAAGTGGTGCTACATAAATGGTGAGACTCGACCCATTGTCTGCGAGAACCAGAAGTTTTGAAGTTCGTCGGCTGAGATGTTCTTGTGTTTCCGGATTTTTTTGAGTGATTGGAGACTTCGACCGCGTTCGTTCAACCATCCAAGGACGAGTGAAAGAAAGATTGAAGCAGAAACGAAATCACTGTGCCTTATTTAGAGTAGACGTGAGGCACTATTTATTAAGTACAGAAAGATGTGAATAGTTAGTTACCATGGACAAGTTGTCGGTTTTTTAAATGAAACATTGGTTCAGTCACGAAATCGAGATTAATTTTGTCATCGTGGCAAGCTCTTGGAAGAATAATAGAATAGCAGTTGTAGCAGTGGTGTCTGTGGTATAATTATTGTTATTATTAACTTTTGAGTATTAATTTTTGTTTAAAACCAGTTGTTCATAATTCATTCATTCATTCATTCATTCAGAGCATTTATATAGCGCCCCTTCAAGAAACTACTCAGAGGTGCTCCCAGCCCAACCACGAACAAAGAAAAAAGACTTGAGGGACTTGTAGAACGCAGCCGGATGGACCACAAGTAGTGAACGAAGCGAGAGCGGGAGGTCGTTCCAGACAGTAGGCCCCACGACCGAGAAAGCACGGCGCTGCTTAATAGCCAAGCGAGCCCGCGGGACCAGAAGCTCACCTTTAGACGAAGAGCGAAGTACACGACGCGCTGCAACGTCAGAGACTGGACAGCACAGAATGATCACGTAAGTATGACGGAGCACAGCCAAGGACGCAGCGAGAGACCACAGCAGCAATGCGGTATGAGATCCGCTGGGACACAGGCAGCCAGTGCAGCACATCATAATGTTTCTATTATTATAATAATAACAGAAATAATAGTAATTATCATTACAATTATCAATATTAATATCATCATCATCGTCGTCGTCGTCGTCATCATCATCATTCCTTTGACTATGCGACACCTCTCAAGCTGTTCTGAATTTCACGAACTGTTGAATACTGTTTTTTTCGTTTGCTTTCGGCCGGGAGCGTCTCTGAGTTGGTACCCTGAAGGGGCGCTATATAAATTATTGTTTGATTGATTGATTTATTAATTGATTGATTGATTGATCGATTATTGCTATTAACATCATTAGGCTGTCTACCCGTAACGGATACGTTTTTACAGCATAGTAGGTTGCATACTAAAATCCTATCGGTGCCAATGTTGCATTAGCATCTTGATTAAGGTTGAACCGAGTAATGTAAGTAAGTAAGTAAGTAAGTAAGTAGGTAAGTAAGTATCGAATTTAGATTTAAAGAGGTCCGGTAGACTAATGGATAACACGCTGGCGTAGAGAGCAAGAGGTAACGCCTCGTAAATTTATAGATACAATCTTATTCTACAACATACAAAATATCATCCGCCTACGAGAAGTAGACTACAGTAACCTAAAGATAAACCATAGATGCAGAATACTGCTTAAGCGCTTACAAGCCTAATAAGTCAGCGTTTGACTTCAGTTAACCTACTTTAGCTGGCGCTTTTGTACAATGTCCACTTGTCCAGGCGTCAATCAATAGCTGAATAATGATAGCAGTGACAAAGGCGGCGCCAGGATTTCAGTTTGGGGGACTGAAGTCGGTCCTGAAATTTTCCCTCTTTTATTTCGCCCCAAAACTCTGACGACCTTCTTTAAGTCGTTTGGTCTGACACCCAAGAAAATATTCCATTTTTCCCGTAAAAAAACCGATGATCTTTTTTAGTCGTGTACACATTTTCCGCATTTTTCTTTGTGGGGACTGAGCTCCATTTAGGAAGGGGGCTTACCCCCGCCCCCAGCCCTCCCTAGCGCCGCCACTGAGCAGTGAGTGAAGAACCTGGCCAATGTTCATACCCAGTAACCGTCATAGAAGAAAGTCGTGCATCCCACAAAGACCTCCTCAGCCAATCAACCACCGTTCCGCTTCTACCAACCAAACCTTATTAAAGCCACATGGTAGCCTACGAATTGATATTTTATCTAAAACATTCTTGATGTCAAATACAATGAACGTTGTTTGACTGGTGAAAGATGAAACTTAAACGATGCTCTTTGTGTGGATGAAATCGCTAAATAACGCCTCGTCAAACAGCTTAATCTCTGTTGATCGCAGACACTTTCTAGTAAATAAGCCGTCAACCAAGCACGTAGGCCTATTGACATTATTTAGCTAGTCGTAATATTGAAAACTATGCATGTCTACATTGTAACTCCAATGTTACGCACAGGCATTGACGGTGAAAAAAATTCGACCCATAACAGCTGAGGTAACCAAACTGTAGCCTATTTTAGTATTTAGGCTCTGTAATACTTTTTGAAAAGCATAATTATTATATAAAAAATAAGAGTGCGGATGCAATCATGTAATTAGCTATAGGCTACAAAGCTATAACTACCGGTATAGAAATGTATATAAGCAGGCCTAATAGCCTACAACTCCTATTCTATTCATTTTTAATTTTTTTGAATATGTAACAACAAACCTTGGACTTTGAATAGCTACCGAGTTTTAAGAAACCGGTGAATTGGTCTATTGAAGAATATTCTTATTCTTATCTTAATTTGCTCGCGCTTGGCGAAAATGTGTGGAGGAAATCCAGCTTACCCAAAAGCGCTGGAAAATTCCACAGATCTCAAGCACGCTGATCAATATTCAACAGTAACTGTTCACTTAAAAACAATTAAGAAAACGCTGCAATGCTTGGACCACCATGGCACGGTAAAGAACAGAGTGTAGGCCTATTCTGTAGGCTCCTGTGAAACCAAAGAGGCTCACCGTGAAGCGCTGGGCAATGATTACATGCAAAGAGGTCGGACATCATTGGTGATTAATGTCAATCCACCGCTGGTAACAACCTTTAAATTCTTAATGTAATTCCGCTGGTAACAACCTTTAAATTATTAATGTAGGCTAATTCCGCTGGTAACAACCTTTAAATTATTAATGTAATTCCGCTGGTAACAACCTTTTAATTATTAATGTAATTCCGCTGGTAACAACCTTTAAATTATTAATGTAATTCCGCTGGTAACAACCTTTAAATTATTAATGTAACTCCGCTGGTAACAACCTTTAAATTATTAATGTAGGCTAATTCCGCTGGTAACAACCTTTAAATTATCAATGTAATTCCGCTGGTAACAACCTTTAAATTATTAATGTAATTCCGCTGGTAACATCCTTTAAATTATTAATGTAATTCCGCTGGTAACAACCTTTAAATTATTAATGTAATTCCGCTGGTAACAACCTTTAAATTATTAATGTAATTCCGCTGGTAACAACCTTTAAATTATTAATGTAGGCTAATTCCGCTGGTAACAACCTTTAAATTATCAATGTAATTCCGCTGGTAACAACCTTTAAATTATTAATGTAATTCCGCTGGTAACAACCTTTAAATTATTAATGTAATTCCGCTGGTAACAACCTTTAAATTATTAATGTAATTCCGCTGGTAACAACCTTTAAATTATTAATGTAGGCTAATTCCGCTGGTAACAACCTTTAAGTTCTTAATGTAAATCCGCTGGTAACAACCTTTAAATTATTAATGTAATTCCGCTGGTAACAACCTTTAAATTATTAATGTAATTCCGCTGGTAACAACCTTTAAATTATTAATGTAATTCCGCTGGTAACAACCTTTAAATTATTAATGTAATTCCGCTGGTAACAACCTTTAAATTATTAATGTAATTCTGCTGGTAACAACCTTTAAATTATTAATGTAGGCTAATTCCGCTGGTAACAACTTTTAAATTATTAATGTAATTCCGCTGGTAACAACCTTTAAATTATTAATGTAATTCCGCTGGTAACAACCTTTAAATTATTAATGTAGGCTAATTCCGCTGGTAACAACCTTTAAATTATCAATGTAATTCCGCTGGTAACAACCTTTAAATTATTAATGTAATTCCGCTGGTAACAACCTTTAAATTATTAATGTAATTCCGCTGGTAACAACCTTTAAATTATTAATGTAATTCCGCTGGTAACAACCTTTAAATTATTAATGTAATTCCGCTGGTAACAACCTTTAAATTATTAATGTAGGCTAATTCCGCTGGTAACAACCTTTAAATTATCAATGTAATTCCGCTGGTAACAACCTTTAAATTATTAATGTAATTCCGCTGGTAACAACCTTTAAATTATTAATGTAATTCCGCTGGTAACAACCTTTAAATTATTAATGTAATTCCGCTGGTAACAACCTTTAAATTATTAATGTAGGCTAATTCCGCTGGTAACAACTTTTAAGTTCTTAATGTAATTCCGCTGGTAACAACCTTTAAATTATTAATGTAATTCCGCTGGTAACAACCTTTAAATTATTAATGTAATTCCGCTGGTAACAACCTTTAAATTATTAATGTAATTCCGCTGGTAACAACCTTTAAATTATTAATGTAATTCCGCTGGTAACAACTTTTAAATTATTAATGTAATTCTGCTGGTAACAACCTTTAAATTATTAATGTAGGCTAATTCCGCTGGTAACAACTTTTAAATTATTAATGTAATTCCGCTGGTAACAACCTTTAAATTATTAATGTAATTCCGCTGGTAACAACCTTTAAATTATTAATGTAGGCTAATTCCGCTGGTAACAACCTTTAAATTATTAATGTAGGCTAATTCCGCTGGTAACAACCTTTAAATTATTAATGTAATTCCGCTGGTAACAACCTTTAAATTATTAATGTAGGCTAATTCCGCTGGTAACAACTTTTAAATTATTAATGTAATTCCGCTGGTAACAACCTTTAAATTATTAATGTAATTCCGCTGGTAACAACCTTTAAATTATTAATGTAGGCTAATTCCGCTGGTAACAACCTTTAAATTATTAATGTAGGCTAATTCCGCTGGTAACAACCTTTAAATTCTTAATGTAATTCCGCTGGTAACAACTTTTAAATAATTAATGTAATTCCGCTGGTAACAACCTTTAAATTATTAATGTAATTCCGCTGGTAACAACCTTTAAATGATTAATGTAATTCCGCTGGTAACAACCTTTAAATTATTAATGTAATTCCGCTGGTAACAACCTTTAAATTATCAATGTAATTCCGCTGGTAACAACCTTTAAATTATTAATGTAATTCCGCTGGTAACAACCTTTAAATTATTAATGTAATTCCGCTGGTAACAACCTTTAAATTATTAATGTAGGCTAATTCCGCTGGTAACAACCTTTAAATTATCAATGTAATTCCGCTGGTAACAACCTTTAAATTATTAATGTAATTCCGCTGGTAACAACCTTTAAATTATTCATGTAATTCCCCTGGTAACAACCTTTAAATTATTAATGTAATTCCGCTGGTAACAACCTTTAAATTATTAATGTAATTCCGCTGGTAACAACCTTTAAATTATTAATGTAATTCCGCTGGTAACAACCTTTAAATTATTAATGTAATTCCGCTGGTAACAACCTTTAAATTATTAATGTAATTCCGCTGGTAACAACCTTTAAATTAGTAATGTAATTCCGCTGGTAACAACCTTTAAATTATTAACGTAATTCCGCTGGTAACAACCTTTAAATTATTAATGTAGGCTAATTCCGCTGGTAACAACCTTTAAATTATTAATGTAATTCCGCTGGTAACAACCTTTAAATTATTAATGTAGGCTAATTCCGCTGGTAACAACTTTTAAATTATTAATGTAATTCCGCTGGTAACAACCTTTAAATTCTTAATGTAATTCCGCTGGTAACAACTTTTAAATTATTAATGTAGGCTAATTCCGCTGGTAACAACCTTTAAATTATTAATGTAATTCCGCTGGTAACAACCTTTAAATTATTAATGTAGGCTAATTCCGCTGGTAACAACTTTTAAATTATTAATGTAATTCCGCTGGTAACAACCTTTAAATTATTAATGTAATTCCGCTGGTAACAACCTTTAAATTATTAATGTAGGCTAATTCCGCTGGTAACAACTTTTAAATTATTAATGTAATTCCGCTGGTAACAACCTTTAAATTATTAATGTAATTCCGCTGGTAACAACCTTTAAATTATTAATGTAGGCTAATTCCGCTGGTAACAACTTTTAAATTATTAATGTAATTCCGCTGGTAACAACCTTTAAATGATTAATGTAATTCGTCACATTCAGATCTCTCTGTGATGACAAACAGTTGCGGGTGACTCTGCATTGTGGCTTTGGCCACGCTCAGAATACGAATGCGAGTAAATAATTAGCGCCTCAGTTCACCATCAGAAGCTGATTCTTGTTAGCGTAATACTGTAGTCATATTACTGCAGTCTGCTGTCTTCGAGATGCAGGAACTGGAGCAAAATAGGTTATACTCATTTCTAGTTAAAAATCTTTCTAGTCGATTGCCGTCGAATGAACGCGATTCGCACAGTTGTTTATTTCCTCTTCGCCTTGAAGCTTGATTGTGACTAAAATGCTGCGAGAATTTCTTGCTCCCAATATGTTCTTAGTCATCGTCTTTTTTAACCTGACAAATAGTAAGTGGATAATCGTTACGTTATGACAGGAAGAGGCAAAATTTAAAAATAAATTGTCGTTTATTTAGACATTCCCAGGGGCGGATCCAGGGGGGCAATCCGGCCATGGCTCCCCATTTAAAACTGCCATGGGACGTGCCCCCCCATTTGGTCTGAAAATAGCAATACGAATATGGGTTAATGGCATATTGGCCCCTCCTATTCTGAAAATCGTACGAGACGTCCCCCCCCATTCGGTTTTAAAGGGGGGAACTGAAAAAAGGTCATCAACTTTTTCGGCGGATGAAAAGTATTTTTTCCTCAGCCGAAGACCGATTTTGTTGGACCAAGAACGAAATTTCGAAAACAATTTCACATGTCCCGTTCCAAGATCTAAGATTTTGGCACCCCGCCCCTTGGAACAGTTCTGGATCCGCCACTGGACATTCCAGTGAGTCAATATCACGTAACTACTAAACTAGCCTATAAGCTTAAATAATTAGGCCTATTGAAAACCGAATATGTTTTCCTGTTTCTTCGTTAACGAGTTTAGAATCTAAGATATTACATAAACCTCAAAAGGCTAAAACGTTGTAAAGTATGTCAACGCGTGTATTTATTTTATCTTTAGCTGACCAAGAGTCACTGAGTCATGCAAACTGTCAATTGTCGAACTCATGTTTTGATAAAACGAACGTTGATTTGGCTAATGAAAGACCAACAACGTCTAAAATCAAGAACAAAGTAGACGCCTCAAACACTCAAACCACCTTTTCCACTTCATCAGAAACTGATATAACTACAGAGGCTCAGATTTCGGTACACACCACAATATATGAATCATCAACAGAGGTTACATCTAGTAGCATTCACTCTGCATTCACCACTACGTCGCATACAACAGCAGCATTTTCAACGAACGAACAACTCACTAGAGTTGCAAATGAAAAACCGCAAGCAACCAATGAAGTCGCAGAGGAATTCACGGTCGCCATGACAACAGGTGACGCAATGAAATCAACTTATTTCTCGAAAACATCAGAAGGTAGAAATCTGCTCAAAATTGTATAGAATTGTGTTTGCGAATTGAATCATGCGTTGGTATTTTATTATGCACTCATGTAATTTTACACCGTCCCGCCTCTAACGTCCAACGACGATCCGCTTTACGATCGGCTGATCAAGGCGAACTATTATTTTATATGTTCACGAATTGACTATTGCAATTCTCTCCTCATTGGTCTTCCTAAAGTTCGTCTTTCACCGATTCAGTCAGTTCTCAACTCAGCTGCTAGATTAATTGCCCGCCTTCCCAAGTACTCTCACATATCTGCCTTTATGTTTCATGAACTTCACTGGCTTCCTCTCCGTGCTCGCACACAATTTAAGATCCTCACTCTGATCATTAAGGCTCAACGGGGTCTTGCCCCAAAATATCTGACTAATGTTTTTACTTTGTCCTCACTCGGCTTCCTCCCACCGTCCACTTCGTTCATCCAACAGATTTGACCTCTTGGTTCCTCGGTCTAGAACTGTTATGGCTCAGTCTCGATCATTTGTCTCAATGGTCCTTCTATTTAGAATGCCCCTTCTCCTTCTGTTCGCTCTACACTTCTTTCTGGTAGTCTCTCCTCTGCTTTGTCTCTTCTCAAAACTTGTTTCTTCTCGCGGGGCCTTGCGCACTGGGAGCGCCTCTGAACGGTTCACCCTACTAGAGGCGCTTTATAAATGTTTAAATACAATACAATTAGTCCCTCGCTTGTGGACAGTTAGCCTATTATTTAGGCCTATAAGCTCATTCTCGGTTGTTGGTCCTAGAACCTGAATTGGGCTGCGTGTTGCGCTCCAACTGATGCTTTGAAATAACACCACTATGTTCCTTGCGAGAATGCAAGTGTCTTATGAATCAGTGTTTGGACTGGGAGCGCTTCTGAGTAACGCACTTACCGGGTACTTATATCACATCCTCGGATTGTTTCCCTATAGTCTCAAAGTAAATTTCACAGAAGACGGTGCAAAGTGTGGGAATGAATGAATGAATAACCGAATTAGGGCCTACTGAAAGAGTGACAACTGTTGCATTGATGGTACTCAAATTGAATCATAATAATCAGCAAATTTTCCGGACGAGTTGGGTGCTGCTCAGGGTGTTATGAGTTGTGTTGTTTTTTAATAGTTATAGCCTACATTTCCTTTAGAGACTTCAATGGTGAAGCTGGCGCAATAAAGTTTTCTTTAGGTAGGCCTAATAGAAAATGAGTTACAATCACGTTAGATGCATAATTTATCTGTAGGCATAAAAGTGTCATTGAGGAACTTGTGCAGCAGGATATTAACCCATTAGTGCCTAGCGTCCCCAAAAATGAGACACCACTTCGAAAATTCACAGAAAATTAAATATGCATTGAAGATGCAATTTAATGTAATAGCCGTCATGCCAACATGTTGATTAAGTGATTCTGGCAAAAAATGCGCACCAAAAATATCTTTTTCGACCGAAAATTTTGTTTTTAATCAGGCCATTGACCTATTTTAGAAAATGTAAACATTGCGGACATTCCGCTTCTTATTTAAAATTTTGTGTGTGCATTTCTACAAATCTGTCTTTGGTTTCACAAACGTTGGTATATAGGCTACTAATACATAAATAATTATATAAAATTAATTTTAATAAAATATAACATATGCATTTTATCACTGAAGCGCTGTCCCATTTTTGAGGACGCAAGGCACGAATGGGTACGTGAAGTTCAGTACACACAGTTTTGCATCTTGCAAGACATTTTATTCAAATATTGTTTGAAAAGAAGTATAAACGGCGGTTTGTAGGCAGAAGTATCACTCTCAGTGAGAGTTAGCATTATAAATTTTATTTGACACAAAAATTGATTGACAACTTCAACTATAAGCTACATCAGGCCTATGTATATATGTATAGCCTACATGAATATTTCACATGGATAGAAATCGTCCAGAATCTACTAGGCCTATGCAATGTAGTGCAAAATAATAGTCAAAACGCACTCATTCTCTTGTATGCAATTGCTAGAAAATTAAATTTAGTAATTTAATATATTATAATTTATTTCAAATAAATAAGAAAAAATCATTCGCGATGAAATTTTGTCATTCTTTTGTAAGGTGTCAGCCAAACTCAAGAAATGCCATTGTGCATTGTGCTCAATATAACATTCCTGTAACATTTCCAGTTAGGCCTACTGCAATTTCAGGTAGGCCTTAATGACTAGTCAATGGCATGGTACTGTGTTGAATACACCACTCGGCTTTTGTTCTGATTCACATCCATGTCACCATATGGATGAGTTGGTACATGGATCCAAAGCCTGGATTAGTCAGGAGGCATATTTTTTGTCAATTCAGTTGATTCCTACTAACAAATAGTGGTTCTTTCACCATTCTTTACCGCTCTCAGACTGCAACTAAGCCTTGTTGGCTACACAGACTGTCCGTTGAATACACCACATGGTTACTTTACTCAGTCAGACCTATAATGGAGTTGGGGTCATGAGTCCTCAACATGGTGTGGGTGGTCATTGCAACAACTATGTTGTGTAGGGTACTATGACTACTTCTTTACCACTCTGAGACTGCTACAGCAGTTGAGCAATATATACCACTATTGAGATGATACAGGCCAACAAATGTGGAGATTTTCACTTCCTCTGGTTGAGCTGTTCAATATAGAAAAGTGAGGGCCAGTTCATGGATCTAAATACATACTGTATCTATTAGGAAAATGAAAGCTGACTGTATGAACCAGAAAGTATGAAGTTCACCTAGTACTTTAGCACTAGGTTCCATCCGTTGTAACTCAGATGCATTGTGCGAATGAAAGTTTGAGAAAAATGAAAGGTCGGTCCACATAAAGAGGGCTAGGCCAACAATCTACTACACAAAACCAGTCAAATGCACTTTAGCACTTGAAACAGCTTCATGTAACTGTCTTATAATCTCTCTGCAACAGTATTGGTTGATATTGCTATAGGATGTTGATATGAGACATGAATAGCATTATTACGATATGTTGCGTGTAAGCAATTCATTTCAAAATGTGAACAATTTTGCATAAAAATGCAATCAGGCATACCATTTTTGCAGAAATTTTGCTTATAAATTTGATTTTCAATGATTCTGAGTGCAAATTATATATCTAATCTCTTAACTAGACTGTATCAACAGTCTTGAGTGATATAACATGTACATATCACCATGTAAATCTTCACGTAGCCTACCCATTCGTGCCTAGCGTCCCCAAAAATGGGACGCTTCAAAAACTTGCTCCTAAAGCATCAAAAGCAAAATTTTTGCAGAATTTTTATTTTTTATTGTCCAAACTCGTCATTTGCAACAAAGTTTTAATATTTTGAGAAGATTTTGAAAAATCAGGCACTAATGGGTTAAACTTCCTCAATTTAAATTGAGTTTTACCGTTGCTCATTTAATTAACTTTTTCAGAAGATAGGCAGCCAACAATTTCCCGTGAAGGCTTGAAGGCTAGAGATTTACATTAGCCTATAGACAAAATCCGGTTTATATTGTAACATCCCCCCAATTTATAAATAATTGTTTTCTGTTACAGAATACACCCTGAATTCGGTATCAAAGTTTGATCCAACTCTCTGTGACTTTAATTATGTGATCTATGTGATTGACTTCATACACTTACTGTGTTGGCATAGTAACAGGCCTACCACTATACGGGCTTACGACGTTAGTATTCCACACGATCTGCTACTGGTAACTGTTGTCGATGAGATTAAACATCTGTATAATGCGACATGGTATGTAAACGTGGCTGGTATTGAGAAAACCAATACTATATACGTCAGCGATTCTAACTGCGAATGCATCTGGAAGATAGACATGCTGGGCAACATAGTTGGAGAATGGCTGTCGGACTTGGGTAATGATTTGAGCTTTTCGGTTGCTAAGGACAATCATCTACTGGTCGTTAGGTATTTAGAAGATCGACCGTATTTAGAGATTTACGATCAAAATGCAAAACTTGAAAGAACTGTTTCACTTCCAAATGATTTCAAAGGTCCACTCAGTGCCATTCGGAAACCTGATGGAGAATTTATCGTCAGCCACAGATCAAAAGAAAGTCACGAAATGTTTTTAAGCTTCTTAGGCGCTGATGGACAAATTATCAGCAAAAACAGACTCAGAGAAACAGTTGGCTTCAAGGATGTGCAATTGTATGGAGATGAGAACGAGACATTTGCAGCTGAATTGTTCAGTGGAAACGTATACATCTTTGACAACCCTACAGATGTATGGAAACTAACCAATATTAGTGTCATCACAACCAGCAGTACAGACGGAAGCTCTAGAAAGATCTTGGGATTCCGATACACTGATGGGTGGATTTCCAGTGAGATTGAGAAGCTTGAATATTTGCAGCACTTTCGTTTATTTTTGGATCAGGACAACAAATATATTTTTGCGAGTGATAATGTCTTAGGAAATTTCTATCTATTTGATATGAAAAGTTTTAAGTGGAGTCAAATTGGTCAAATGCCGCATTATGGGTTTCATTACGACACAAGGAAAAAACTCTTCATTTTATGGTTTCATGGAAACGTGCACATTTTGTCATTAAACAAAATAATACTGATCGATGAACATGAATTTTAAGTATGCCTATTTTAAACATTTTTGTTGTCGGTTTATAATCCATTCGGGTTCATTATATCCCTTCACCATGATCATAATAATAATTTATCTATAGGCCCTACAACCGGCATTTCGCTGCAAAGTGTCTACTGCGTTTCTCGTCACTTTAGCTTAAGTGCTATTATCCGACCCTGATCATTGTCTTCATCAGTTGTGTATAACTGCAATGTTCAATGACAACATTAACAGTAGACAAAGTACAACAACATTTTCCATCGCTTAATTTTCCCGTGAGTGTTTGAAAAAGGGGCAGAACATATAATAGGACAGCGACTGTATTTTCAATCACATCATTATTTTCATATTAGGCCTACTGTAAATATTTTATACTAGGCCCTATATCTGGACGCAAATAGCATTCTTACGTGAGATGAAAATCTAGTATAGATTAAATGGTTAATTTGGGTCATTTCATTCCAAGCGTAGACCTATAATTGCTCCACATCCGAGAACTCATCACGTGTACCGTTTAACCGAGTATAATAATTCCGGTTCACCTACTTCCTGGATGAACGTGTAGATCTACGTATGGTGTCTATGAACTCGGCTTGTAACTACTTCAACAGTGATAATGCTTCTGCTACACTTCAGTATTTACATGGATGCTGTTCATCGTCGGAGGCGAAAGTCGACTGAAAATTGGAGTTAAATGCGTTACGGATAGCCTAGTGAACGTTTCAGAAAGCAGAGAACGACGACATATTAAATTTGATCTATTTACCCTACTCTTTGAAGTAGGCTAAGCTATAGTGACTGGCTAAGAACCAGCAACAACATTCTTTTTTCTAACTTGAACCTCAATCGAGACCAGATGTTTTGATCTTATTCTTATAGGCTAAGCTTACATGTAATAATAATTACCTTGTCGTGTATTTTGTCTGATATTTTTGTCTTAATGTTTCGTCATTAAAATTTTGTTCTCTGGCACGAAACACGTGATGTGCAGCAAGACAATAAATAATAATCATGTAGCCTGTTCGCCAATGTAAATTTTAAGTTTATGCTTTTGAAATGGAGAATTCAATGACTTTATCTTATGCGTAGGCTAAATGTTATTAATATCTTTATAGTAATAAAGAACTCATCTGACATCACATTGTGCTAGACTCAGCTAGACGCTGCTAGAGAACGCGTGTTCGGTTAAAGATTCATTGGTTTCCTTAGGAAAATAGAATGGTAAGCCTACTCATTTTTATTAGACTACTAGCTGTACCCGGCCACGCGTTGCTGTGGCTGAAAAGAGCGTCCAACCATCCTCCCTACCTAAACTCCCCCTCCCCCTCCCCTCCCCTCTCCACACCCTTCCCCTCCCCTCCTCTCCCTCTCCCGCCCCAGTTCCATTCCCCTCCCTCCCTCTGCCTCCCTGCATCCCTGCCTTCTCCATCCGTCCCCACCGGTCCCTCTCCTCCCTCTTCGTCCCGCTCCCTCTTCCTTCTTTCCTCCCTCACACCGTTCCTTCCCCACAGTGATAAAGCTGGTCATTCGCGACTTTGGGGCGACTTTACAACGTAATTTCGCGTTTCAAAAAATCTCGCGACTTTTGGGCGCCTTTACAACGTGATTTCGGGACAAAACGTTTCGGAAATCTGGCAACCCTGCGGTTTTGTTGAATTTGAAATGGCGGTTGAACGGATTGCAAAGTTAACTTTTTGTGGAAAAGATTGCGGTTTTTTTCGGGAAAAAAGCATGTTAAAACACGGTCCTATTGGAATGGAAGGTTTTGGTAAGTTTTCAAAACAATCGGTGCGTAACTTTGCGAGAAAAATTATTACAATTATTGTTTCATTTTTATTTATATACATGTACCGTACACCGTGAGGCATAAAAAAGGAACCCCCTATAAAAATCGTCATTATTTTAACAATATTCAAACAATATCAATGAAATTCAGGAAAGTTATAGCTAAATAGCAGGCAATGTAAAACAAATTACAGTTTTTACTCTTACTGTCCGCCTCTAGCTTCTACGCATGCGTCGCTTGCGCCATTCACGCACCGCCGAGTCAATAATTCGCTGGTCAAGATCGTTCCAAGCTTGCATCATTCGCTTCCACCATTTCCTGCATGAATCTCCATATTTTGTAATCGACGGGATTAAGATCTGGACTGTTAGGGGGCCATAGAGTAGGAATTATGAAGCCATGAGTTTCATGCGTCAGAAGTGCAATCGTTTCTCGAGCTCTGTGCGTTGGAGCACCATCTTGATGGAGAGTGTAAAATTCAGTGAGTTCTCGAATTCAGGTAGAAGGCCTTACATGAAAAACATCTCGGTAGTATAACCCTTTAAAGGGCATAATGGCCCTCAGCAGTTACAACAATAATAATTACATATTATATGCCTGCTAACTAACCATATAGAGGGAATATATTCGTCATGTTGAAAAGTTGACTTTTAAAAAATGGCAATATTGTGTCCTATACCCATGAAGCCGAAACTTGTAGTGGCAACATTGTTGCCACTGCCCGTGAAGCCGAAACTTGTAGTGGCAACATTGTCGCCACTGCCCACTAGCCCAAATGAACGAATTAGAAAAAAGTGAAACCAAAAAGCAGTGTTGTTGTCAATCATGTAAGAAACATTAGTGAAAACAATAGGAAATTACAGAGTACGGTTTCGTACTAAGTGGCAGGTCTATAGTTGTGTTTCAAGTGCAGTTTACTTATGAAAATCCGCGAAACATGGGTATATGCATAGAGCAAAACAGCAGACGTTGACTTGACATGTATAAACGCTTGTTGGACGTGGACATCTATACAAAAAAACAAGCCAGTGCAGTGTTCTGTTAGAACAATTCTAGCGGGAATGAAGGGGATGGGTGAGAAGACACCTCCTTGTATTTCCTATGACATAACGTGGCACTTCGGCGTGAAAACTCTGACGCAGTATCAATGCTGTAGTCGGGAGCGCCTCTGAGTAGAACGTAGACGCCTACATCTATTTTTAGTTCTGAATTTCTTAGAGACATCTGGTGAATTAAAACATAATAATATGCTTGCAGGAACGTCTCCAGTGCCTTCTAAGTAGATCGACCAGTAGAAGTACACTATATTGCCTCTACCCCTTAAAGGGATAATTGGCCGTTGATTTTTACCCCGGTTCAACAAAATAAATTGACGTGCGCCCCAGAGAAGAAAAACCGACGGACAATATCTGCAGGGATTATTTTGCTAAACACCGGACGTGTGCTCATAGGGCGGTTGGCTGCAACGTCTCTCTTTCGAGTTCCAAGTTCCAACTGCTACATAGGCTACAGAAGATAATTTTGAGTATTGCTATATAGGAGAAGCAGAAAATGGTGTACAGAACAAAGGTCCGTGATGTTGAAGGAAGCGAATCGTCTTTCGTAGCTAGCAATGAGAAAATGACGATACTAGGTCTATCGTATATTAATATATTGTATAATAACTATTAATATATTGTATTTAACTATTAATAGGCCTATGTTATATTTAGCTATCTACATCACCCATACTCATAGGTGTAGGGGACTTTTCATTTTCTGCAGTGGGGTGGGGCGAACAATATTGACTTCTTCCCGAAAATTCTGACTTTTTTAGTCGTCCGGCTGAAATCCTAAATTTTCCGTTACGTTTGCCTGAAAATTCTGACGACCTTTTTTTAGTCGTCCGGCCGAAATCCTACGAAATTTTCCGTTACTTTTGCCCGAAAGTTTTTGCATTTTTTCTCTTTTTCCGGTTCTACTTGCCCTAAAATCAGACTTGCCAAAATTTGTGGAGGGGGGGGTTTGCTCCTCTGGACCCCTGTCTCCTACGCCTATGCCAATACTTAGCTTATTGAAACAACTATAGGCCTACAGTCTGGTTATGCATGGACAAACAACCTTTAGGGCCTACTCTATTACCAGAACTTCCATACAACACCACCAAATTATAATTTTATCTTATGGGCCGTCTGATATATAATTTATTTGTCTTGTGTTCTGTATTTTGGTTTTGCAACAAACACGTGTTGTGCTGCAAGACTTTAAATATGCACTTTGTTCTTGCAATATTTGTGTGAATCTATGCTAAACGAATTTTTTTCAAAAAAGCTTTTGGTCGCAGTGAAGATAGGTCCACTAATAGCTTGAAAAGTCACGATGAATAATTTACTTCTCGTCACGTGATTTACGAATACAATAACAATGTCAAACATAATTATCGATTTCTTTGTTGCTAAGCATCCTGTTGTGGGCAAAAAACCTAATATTTTAGACTGGGTAGTTATAAATGGATACTTCACACGCATTGTATTGTATTGTATTGTATTGTATATGACCATTTATAAAGTGCTGCTCTCAACAAAAGCCTTCAGAAGCGATCCCAGTACGACCCCGAGAGAAAAAGCAGATTTCCAGGCTCGAGAAAGATTAGAGAAAGACTACTAGACAGAAAGGCGGAGTTTTCTAGCGTCTGAAGGACAGCGCCCCAACACATTCATTTATCATTCCCCCTCAATTCATTCGAATTTTCTAATAGGCGCATTGTTTGAGCCGATGAATATTCATAAACTGTTATAATAGATGTAGGCCTACATTGTAAGCAGTTAATATGTCAGTCGTTGCTTTTCTGTGCGTTTACATACGAGTTTGTCTGATTGAGTTCGATGGCAAGAACAATGGCCATTGTTTGACTGGTGAAGTTGAGACTAAACGAATACACATTGCGTGAATTAAACTGCTGTAGCATGTGATTCTGATGTGCTGGCTACAGTGGCTAGCGCGTCAGAGTAGCCTACAGTTTAATATCTAGTGCTTGCGGACATTAGTCTATTCATTCATTCATTCACTCATGCATTCATTCATCATGGATATTTATATAGCGCCCCTTCAAGGTTACTACCCAGGAGCGCTCCCGACCCAACCTCGGTTGAAAAGTACTGTTTTAATGCTGCGATGCAATGCATCTGAGCAAATCATAGGCATAAGGCGCATAGGCAGGGGAAGCCCATTCCATAACATGGGGCCAATAACAGAGTAAACACGGTGACGTCTGAAAGAAGTTCGTGCTCGGTGAATGAGGAGTTCACACTGAGTAGAAGAACGTAGAGCACAACGTCCCTGTAAAATCAAAGTAGCCTACATGTAGAAACACACAGCTCATGAAAAATGTACAAGAGCGGAACCTAAGAGGCTCTGCCACACCAAAGCAGACACCCAGCATGCATTTCGCTGTGGAATAGGGAGCCAATGCAGGACATCTCGAATATGATCGGTGACACGATCAAACTTCGGAATACGACCAATAAGGCGTGCAGCAAAATCAGGAAAAGAAGGCTCAGATGGATGGAAACAGACTACCACTCGCGGCCTTGCACGGGCATGTAGAAGGAGAGAGAAGCCGAGGAAGACAACCAAAGATTTGGATGGACAACGTCAGAGAGGATCTGAAGATGATGGATATCAGTATGCCAAGAGCAAAGGATCTCATCAGAAATAGACAAGTCTGGAGAAGTCACGTGGGAGTCTCATCTTCGTCGCACGACTGACGGAAGAGGGCAAAAAAAGAAGAAGAGTGACAATGATGCAATTGTTTTGCGGCTCAGAAATTAGATTAATTAAATACACATTGCTTGCATGAGATCTCTAGCAAACGCTTAGCCATAGAACATAGTTTCTGGTTATCGCAGACACTAGTGCCTACAAGCCCTACATAGCCAATAAACGTGTATGCCTATTCACATTTACTGAGAGTATATTGGAATTCAAAATTCCTGATGAAAATATTCACAGCTAAGTGCACGGTGTGTGTCTATAATAATTCACTAGCTTTGGTAGCCAATAATTCGAAGGATCTAGAATGAACTTCAAGTTCATAATCTAAGTGGCCTATCGCTACCGGTACCGGTACTGTTTAGGAGTCATTACAACGCAGCGCAACAATGCGGCTAGTTCCACCATTTCTAGTACTTTTGCAGAGCCAGTCTCAAGCCTTGAGAAAGGAGGAGGGCGACACTACTCTTCCTTGATATGACACTGCGTCGTTAAACAGCAACCGTTACAAGCAATGGCGACTTTAGACAATGTTAAGAAGTAAATCATTTGACATAATTATTATTGATCTGATACAATTACATGTATGTCTATCGCTGGTTGTCCATTATCCTACAATGATTATCATTTTCTTTAGGGCTGGCAATTATTAGAATTGTTTTACCCAAAAATCTATTTAGATATCTAAATTAATTGTGATTAATCGACTAAATTGCGATTTGTTAGGTCTACGTTACGTAGAGCGTGCAAATATTAATGTTGATGCCGTCTTGGATATTCCCTTCAGCAATAATTTTTACATTAAAAATGCAAAATGATGAGTTTTTTACCCAAGAGTTTCGCATTATCATTGTCTTAACTTACTCGGAAATTGAAAACAAAAACAAAATTAATGAAACAACGCAGAAATTAATCGATTAAATTTTTAGCGATTAATCAGTAAATTAATCGGTTAAATCCAACGCGCTCATTTAATTACGTGGCGCGTGGTGGCGCAGTGGTGGGTTTGGTGCCTGAGAGCCGGAGGGTTCCAGATTCGAATCCACCTAATATAACTAGAGCCGCCGAGTGGAGATCTTGAGGAAGCCGTTCACCCGAAATTTCTCGTACGGTTCTGAGTAGCGCGGTTGAAGGGGCGCTATAGTCAATGCGAGGATTAAATAAACTAAGAATTCAAACACCATCTATGCGATGATATTAAGGAATGTGAATATAATTGCCGCGCTGGGATATCGGCCACACACAGAGTAGGCATATCTGATTTCACTGTGTGTGGCCTAAATGTCAATAGCAACTCAGTTTACTATCTGCGTAAAACAAATTGCAATTCAATAGGGTTAGTTCTGTTAAAAAATTTGATCGTGAACGTCTTGACCGATTTTGTTAATTAAAGATCTGCACTTCGTCTTAAAACTTAAGTTTGGCTGAAAATGTTGCGATTTTTTGTGGCTGCGAATACATTCTTATTCGTCGTCTTATTTAAACTGACCGTCGGTAAGTGGAAAGTTCATCTTAGATGTTATAGGATTATGATATGCCCTAATATGAGGCGATAATAGCATTTGAGTTCTTTGTTGAGAATTAAACATAAAAATACATAACCTACATTCATAGGCGTAGGAGACGGGGGTCCAGGGGGGGCAAATGCCCCCCCAAATTTCGGGCAAGTCTGATTTTTCGGGCAACCAGACCAGGAAAAATAAAAAAGTTTTTAAACAAAATTACTTTTTTTTATTTTTCCGGGTCTTTTTGCCCGAAAAATCAGTCTTGCCCGAATAAAAAAAAGGTCGTTAGACCTTTCGGGCAAAAAGTAACGGAAAATTTCAGAAGATTTCGGCCGGATGACTAAAAAAAGGTCGTCAGAATTTTCGGGCAAACGTAACGCAAATTTTTCTTAAGATTTTGGCCAGATGAAAAAAAAAATTTCGGGCAAAAGTCTCATTTTTGCCCCCCCAACGTTGAAATCTCCCCTACGCCTATGCCTACATTTTATCTCACGTATTTTCTATAATCATTATATAGCCTAATAGGCCTATATTTGCCGTGTGATGCGTTTTCAATCAAAGATTTTTTTATCAGTCTAAAGCAGAAATAGACCTAATCTTGCATTGTGATAGGCCTAGGTTATCAATTGTTAATGAATGAAGATGCATCACATAAAGCAATTCTTGGCATGCTTTGTTGGTCAGATATTTATTTAGCCTAATGTCGTTAGGCTACTAGAATTATGCTGCGAAAAAAGGGAAGCGCTCAAGAAGTACTCTCCCCACACCAGGTGGATTGTGCAATGTGCACAAGCCTTGGTGGAGAATAGGTCTAGACCTGCAGTTACAATAATACATGTAGACGCCTACGCATTTTTATGAATCCATTTTGTAAATATATTGGAGATGAAAAACGATCATTATTGCTTTCTCTTCGTCGTGCATTGTTGTATAGGCGACCAACAGTCGACGAGTCAAGCAAAATGTCAGTTGACGAACAGTTGCCTTGCAAGAACAAAGAACGAAGATTTGTCAAATGACAGAACAACGACATTGACGATCACAGATAAAGAACCAACCTCAAACACTCAAACTTCATCAAAAATGTCTCCAAATGAAGCATCGTTGGCAACATTCAACCGACTATCAATACTTGGTGCTATTGAAGCAACAGCACGAGAAGATACCATTTGCAGTAAAACTACACAGAACCCCATCACTACACCTGACACCACGACATCTTCTTTCGCGAGAGCTACAAGCAGAAAGTCTCAAACATCGACTGAAATTTATGACGTCGAGAAAACATCTGGTGTTGCCATGACAACAGTTGAGCCACTGATAACAACCAAAGCTCCGAAAACATCAGAAGGTAGCCTAATCTTAATGATGATGATGATGATGATGATGATGATGATGATGATGATGATGATGATGATGGTGATGGTGATGGTGATGATGATGATGATGATGATGATGATGGCAATGATGATCATGACGATAGTAGCAATAACAATAACAATAACAATTAAAATAATCATTACCCCTTTTGTACGCGCAGCCACCAGACATAATCGTGCTTTCTCGTTGGTCTTACCCTTCCTTGTTTTTGGGAAGAGCACCATTAGCACTGCGCTTTTCATCCAAGTTATCCATTCTGACTCTTTCTGTGGGAATACCAGAACAGCATTTATTATTAGCCACAGTGGGTTCGGTAGCACTTCTGAGTAGTAACCATGTAGTTCTCAATGTAAATCTCGTGACGAATAAATGAATGAATGAATAAATAAATGAATGAATGAATAAATAAATAAATGAATGAATAAATTATCAGTTTCACTTCATATTTTATAATTATAGAATTCATTGAATTTTGTAGAATACAGCTTCACTTCAACGTCGGAGTTTTTTCCAATTCTGTGTGAGAATATGCTATTGATCACGATGAAGGATCTCATTTACGTACTTTGCCATGACAATGTATCAGACAGCCTTACAAACACTCTTCGGGCTTACGAGGATAGCATTCCGCACGATCTGCTTATTATAACAAATGTAGAAGAGATCTTTACGCCTTGGGAAATGGTTGGCTTTGAAAAAACGAGCGCTGTATATGTCAGCGACAACGCAGAAGAATGCATTTGGGAAATAGACATTGCAAACAATAAAGTTGACAGATGGTTGTCTGACGTAGGCTATCGGTTCAGGTTGTCAAAAGACAACGACAATCATCTGTTGGTGTTGAAGGGTGTCCATGATGTGGTGCTAGATGTTTATGATGAAGACGCAAATCTTGTTCGAAGCATTTCTCTTCCCAGAGACTTCACTCATCCATCAAGTGTGATTCAGAAACCCAGTGGAGAATTCGTCGTCAGCCACAGATCAACAGAAGACAGCGGCTTGCGTGTAAGTTTCTTAAGCATTGATGGGAAAATTATCAGTCAATTGTTGCTCAAAGACGTTGCTGCTTTCAAAAAATCGGATTGGTTTTACACTCGATTTAACTGTTCTCACTTTACGATAATTGGATTGTTCGGTGAGCTGGTATACAATTTTGTCGGGTCTGATAGTCATCAGATTAAGTTTGGTGCTTTCGAGCAGCAAGTGCGGTTATTTTTCGATACGGACAACAATAATCTCTTTGCCGCGGATACCTTCTTTGATTACGTGTACTTAACTGACGAGAAAACTCTCAACTGGACTAAGATTGGTCGTCTAATGAATATTTGGTCAGTGCAATACCACAGAGCGAAAAAAGAGTTTATTCAGTCCGATTATGGATATATCGAAGTTTGGACAGTAAATAATAGGCCTATAGGCCTAAGCTAACTTCAGATGCAATGACTAACGCGAAGAACTTGTGAGTTTTTAAAACTCGACTTTTAGTAACTGAAGATTAATCAATCTGCTACATTCCTCGATGCCAACAATGGGTCAAATAAGTGAATTCTCAAGCTCGATTAATCTATCTAATTTAGTTATCTTGAGTCATTTATTAGCTTTTGTGTTTCATAATTAGCGTCATTATTTTGTATTCAACGGCTTCTGATGCCTGAAAATTGAATTCACGAAGTAAGCTTCAGATGGAGAATAATATGTGCAAAAGTGCTTCACAGCTTCAAAAATGGACGCGTATCTATGCCAATATTATCGATTGTTAGCACCATTGTTGTATAAAAACCGATGATCATTATGTGTTTAAAATTATTTCCTGAAAACATTGTTTTTGCGTTTTTTTGTGTTTCTTTTCCCAGTTTTTATGTAACCAGTTTATTTACTGTCATGTCCATAATCACTGTAATTTTATTTACTATTGTTTGAAATCCTTTGCATTGTCTACGAAGGCCTATTATCAAGGGTTCAACTGATTCACGTCACCATTTAGCCGTTTTAACGTCATTCCAAAATAGCAGAGTAGGCCTAGGACCATACCACAAGAAAATTCAATGGAATTTATAAAAACATTATTTGATATCAAGTAAGCCTACTTATGCAATGAAACTAAAAAATGTTCTTAACATTTTTTTATTAAGTGCCCTTTACATGTAATATTTACAAAGTTATTTTTAAAATCTAAGTGCTTACCGTATGTCAGTATGAACTATTAGGACTTTTGTCTGAAATTTAAATTTCAAACAATTTAAATATTATAAATTTCTCAATTATTTCTTAATAAAACAAATTTTTAAGAATTGTTTGATCTATGTTAGCTTAGTTAATGCTCATTAACAAAGCTGTGCTATTTGACGATTTGCTACAATGTTGAAAAGTAGGCCCAGTCAATGCAATTATATGACACGGCTCATAAAAGTTCCACACTATAATTATTATAAAAGTCTATTTCAAAAACTTCAAAATGTAGACAAGGATGACCAGTTTTTAAAAACAAAGCTGATCACGTCAAGAAGAAAGGCAAACTTCACACAATTTTGTTCAAATGCACCAGACTGATATGAAAAATGCGGTGAAATGCGTAACTACATAATTTTTTTCCTTGGGGCTCTACAATTTTGGAAATAAATATTATCAGGGTTTACAGCAACAAAAGGTTGAGAACGGCTATCCTAAAAGTTATACTGGTCTGGCGGTGCCTTCTTGGTAGCTTTGTCCTTCGGTCTCAGACTGCTAGCCTAATAGGCGAACTACCGCTTCCCCGCGCTGGCACCTCAACTCGGCAGTGCCGCCCATTTTCGATTCTTTTTCACATTTATAACAGACTTTCGTGGGACAGGAGTCTACAGTACTGCCTAGAAAAATGCCAATGCATATAAAAGTTGAAGAAAATAATAATTACAATTCGCATTGCGTGGTTGGTATCTTAGTTGACTAACAATTATTTATGCCAACTAAAGACCTTTCTGTGTGGTAATAGCCAGTTCTGGATGCGGCCGCATTGAAGTAGGCCTATGGACCGTATAGCCACAATAAGAGTAGACGCCTATGATTGCGAGTAGGCTAAATGTCAGTAGATAAGCTTACCCAGTCTATTATTTGCGTAAGTAGCCAATGAAACACACCGATTGTTGTGAGACAACAAAGGAAACCATTATGAGCTCCCTATAAGGTCAAACCCATTCAAGTTCATTACCAGAATCTCTTCACCATGTCAAAATAAGCTCGGTGGGACTAGGCCTATATTCCCGACTGCGACTCGCCATTGTGGACTTAGCGAAAAAATTGTTGAATAGGAAATGAGACGACATAAAGTCAGATCTGTTGCAAAATTTCGATCGTGAACGTCTTGTCTAACTTGCTATTGAATGTCAACGACTTGCACTGTTAAAGATTCGCGATACGTCATAAAGCTAGACTGCCGACGAAGAAATGTTGCGAGATTATCGTACTGCCAATATGTTCTTATTCATCGTCGTTTTCAGTCTGACAATCAGTAAGTTAAAATTTCTTAGGTAGATGATCATAACCGGTGATTAGTTGAGGTACAATTCAGTCAACTTGTTCTTTTTTCGACAATCTAGTGTAAGAGCATAAGGAATGCGGACGATCGGTCATAGGACGGAAACAGAAGATAAAAACGCGACGAATAAACTAAAAAACAAAGCACTGTAATTTCTTTACAAAAAGAAAAAAAATAGCATCTACATGTGTGAGAGAGTCATGCTACTGTCACAGCATTGCAAATAATATAGGCTACAGTACTGTACAAAAGGCTTACCTATTTTTTTCTTAGACTTGCTTTGAGTCAAAGAGAGTATATTATCCTCAAACCAATCCCTTAGCTTAATTTTTATTATAGTGATAAAAATGTGCTGCTCTGTTTTTGCCGTCCTACAGGTTACAACAACTCACTAATTAAGCACAATACAAACTGCCAATTGACAAATACTTGCTTTGAGAGAACCACCGAAGATTTAACAAATGAAAGATCAAAGACATCGATGACTATTTTCAAAGAGGACACTTCCAACACGCAAACTACTTTCCATAGTTCGCAAAATGAAATGGCTACAAACACTCAGACCTCCCAGCACACCACAGATGAATCACCAACAGAAACGACAGCTAGCCTTCACACTTCGACAAACGTCATCACTACAACTTACACGGCAACGTCAATTTGGGCGGACAAGCGCCTCACTAAAGCTGCAAACAGAACATCGGCAGAAACTAACGAAGTTTCAAAAGAATCATCATTTGACACCGCAATATTTAACGCAAAGAAATCACCTTGCGACTCGAAATCACCAGAAGGTAGAATTCCGAAATCTGTTGAAAATTGCACGAAATGTCATGCGCACGTAAATTATGCATCTGTATTACATTTATGCAACTGTTTAAATGCATGCAAGCTTAGTCTAATCGTTTTATGCAATGTACAGCATGTGCAATTGTCAGATGCAAGTACAGGCTACTTACTTACTTACTTACTTACTTACTTAACGTCGTACTGTCCGTTCTTTTAAATTGCAGGATACATAATCAGAGCGGTCTCAAAGTTTGCTCCAATGTATTGTTACCAGCATCATGTGCTCAGTGTAACTGACTTCATCTACGTACTGTGTCCCCACGATAACTATTTTCCTGATTCGACAATACGAGCTTACGACGTTAACAGTCCACACGATCTGCTATTGATAACTGTTGTAGATGAGATGAAACATATCGGTAATATGGCATGGCCAATTATGGTGGCTAGCACTGAGAACACGAATATTGTATATATTGGCCACAATAGTTGTAAATGCATCTGGAAGATTGACACGAAATGCAATATTGCCAAAGAATGGCTGTCGGAGCTAGGTGATAAATTCAGTTTTTCTGTAGCTAATGACAACCATCTACTAGAACACGTCCGGTGTCTTGTTTGCCATCTGTTTATGAACGACAGCGTAATGGGGCTTCATTTGGGTGATGCAAATGTGAAGCAGTAGGCTACCAAGTTGATGCACTTACATCCTGATGCTATTTCATTTTTTCCACGAGGCCAAGACTTCGCGATCGAATCACCAATAGGGCGAGGGAATCAGTTTGAACAAGGATGTTTCATCTTATTTATGCCCTGTCGTGAAAATGAAATTACTGTAGAGATTAGTTGGTAATTAGCCTATAAGAACACAATTTTATCTATAATTATTTTATTTAGGATTAATCGTGCTTTTTGAAATCATTTTGACTGTTAATTTACTCGGCAAATGATATTCGCTTATTACATACCATGTCTGCACATAAAAATGTATGTGAATAGCATTTGGTCTATTAAAAATATTCTTATCATAAGCCCAATACTTTATCTCTTTACGCAATAGGCTGACGTCGTGCTGTTTTACAACTGTTCAGAGAAACTAATCTCATTTTATTCGTGAACTCTGTCATGGGATCCATTAAAAACTTTCGTCAACGACTTCGCAATTTCACAATCTCCAATAAAGTTTCAATGAATTTTATCCTAATAATGGTATTGCAAAACATGTAAGCCTACTAACACACTCCGTCATTGGTACTAATAATTAGTTAGGCCTACTTTGTCAATTTGGCTAATGTAGGACCTTCACCCACAGCGTTTTTTCTGTTGTTTTTGGATGTAAATGAATATTCATACACTTTACATACATACATATTATTATTAAGTCTTGGCCTCGTGGAAAAAATGAAATAGCATCAGGATGTAAGTGCCCAGCTCACATAAGTCTTAAAGGTGGATTCTGCCAAATGGCAGCGCCAGGCAAGGCCGTAGCCCAACAGTCGCATCCTCACCTACTGCTTCTTTTGTCAGCTCAACCTGCAACGCTCGTGACTATAGCTTAATATATTGACCTATAATTATATAGAAGCTGGCAGTACTCTTATAGATTGATGATCGACTGACAATTACATGAAATCATAGAGTTGTGCCACGTTGCAAACAATAGTTAGCCTACACCTATGAAAATACGCCTGAGGTCATTATTACGCGGTACAACCGTAGTAATAATTATTATAAAAAAATATATTATCCCGCTTACTTTGGGTTCATCAAGTCTGGAGCACATGACAATATTGGGAGGTGCTATTTCAAGCTCACTAGGCCCATGTTCAAAATAAGCACCAGCGTAAGGCAATGACTGGCGTCTTAAACTTTCTAACACTGCATTAAATTTTATGCACAGAGTAGACCTATTATTTTGTGAAGTGGACTCTTGAGAAATTTTTTTCAACGCTCTTCCATTCCCCTCTGACTCGCCTGCGTTAATAATTATAGAGTGATCGTCTAATCATCTTTGATGGCGAATACAATCGCAATTATTGTCTGTCTAGTGAAAGATGAAACTAAACGAAAACACATTGCATGCATGCATTCGCTAATTTAACTAGCACTTAGCCATGGAGCATAATCTCTGGTGATGACCGACACTAATGAATAAGATAAAACGACAATTTACATTTATTGACTAATCGTAATCGCAAACTCCACAGGTTTAAAACCAAACTCCAAATTATTGTTGAGCTAAACATACCTTTTATATCAAGAAGGCACACTAAGCTAACATTCACAAGTGGACCTATTACCGGTACCTAGGCTACCTATTTCTTTGAGTATCGCTAGGACAGTAGCCTACTCAATGACGACTTCAAGTAATGTCTAGAAAAAAAAACTATTGATATCACGCCAAAGCCTGATACATTAGACCAAACACTGGTAAAATATTACTTTAACATTCTCATTAGTTTTGTTAATTCAAAATCTCCCTATGTGATGATAAATGTGTGCCATGGGTAATTGTAGCGCTGTGGTATCGGCCACACTCAGACTAGTTCTGTTGAGTCTAGCTGTGAGGAATATTTATTAGCAAATCACTATAATATCACTATAAATATTATTGCTATTTGCTATAACGAAGCGAATTCAGTATTGGTTAAAGACTTCGATCGTGAACGCCTTGCATAACTTTCTATTGAATGCCAAAGAGCTGCATAGCTAAATATTGCTTCCACGACATAATACTTGAAATAACGACGATAAAATGCTTCGAGTTTCTCTGATTGCGAATACATCCATCTTCTTAGCCGTCGTCTTTTTAAAGCTGACAGTGGGTAGGTAGAAAGTTCTTCAATAGCTCTGGCGTTCTTTGAAGCGCAATCATCTCAGTTAGGTAAAGTATCTTTCATATTAGGCTATTCAAGTGTCAAAGAGCAGCGCCTGTGAAACTCTCTCTCTGCTCCTATACATTCAAAATTTTTGTTTTGGCTCTTAAGTATGGTCTCGCCCTAAGCATTATTGCAACCTCATACTTCGCTCCTCTTAGATCCACTGATCGGCTTGACCTCTTTGTTCCCAGGGTCAGGAGACTCAGGACGGCCTTGGTTTAATTCAGATGTTTTGCCAAAAAATCTTGCATTATTATGTTCCTCTCTATGGAAAGGATTTCCACCATCAGTTTGCTCCGCCTTTCTCTCTGGAAGACTTTTACCATCAGATCTTTCTCAAACCTCAAATCCTTGATTTTTCTCTAGGTATCGATCGCACCTAGAGCGCTTCTGAAAGGTTTTATTTAGGGGAGCACTTTATAAAATGGCCGTATAATTATATATCACATAGGCCTGCAATGTATGTATTCGCACCATGATATGGATTTTAAGTATATTTGTTAGGATATTTTGAGATTACGGAGCATTCTGTGTGTTCGATTTTGTATGGCTGTAGGTGATCATGAGTCAGATAGTCATGCCAGCTGTCAGTTAACAAACACTTGCATTGGCAGAACGGCAAATAAAAGGCTAACGTTGTGTTCTGTTGAGTCTAGCTGCGAGGAATAATCATTAGCAAGTCACTATAATATCACTATAGGGTCTATTACTATTTGCTATAACGAAGCGAAGTCAGTAAAAAAAAATCATGCCTCATTCTGCACATGACCTTGACCGGGTTTTTGTTTAGGCTGCAGACTATGCCGCTGCCAACAGCAATAATTGCCTTGTGATCTGTCTTGATGGCAGATGCAATTATCTTAACCTGTGAGAAGCAACGCTCCGGAGACGAACAGTCGATCCAGCACGTTGTCGCCTCTCGTGGGTTGGTTGATCAGAGGGATGAGTCTAGTTCTTTCTACGATGTCCCGCTCAACAAGCCCATTGAAGTCTCCACCGAGGAGAAGGGGCGCTATATAAATGCTCTGAATGAATGAATGAATGAGGACTATAAGCACCGGAGTCAATCTGCATCAGCGCCTCAATAGTCCTCACCAATCGGTCCAGGATAGAGCTTGTCTCGTAAATCGGTCTTGGGGGATGGTGCAAGGCCTCAATAAACACGGTTGTGTTTGGAAGTTGCGCTTTGATCCAAAGTAGTTCTAAGGTTCTGAGATCACCTTCCAACTCCATCTCTTCGGCTGGTAGGCTATAACGTCCCGGATGTATACGGCAACGCCTCCAGCCCGCCGCCCCTCACGATAGCGCCTGTAGGCCTAGAGTCGGAAGCCAGACAACTGGGTAGATGCGGTGGAGTGGTGTTTCTTGAAATGTGTCTCGGATACAATTGCAATCCCAGAGCCATACCCGATGATGTCTGCGCTGTTCCAAAGCGAACGGCTTGGCAAGGGAACATGCGTTGACAATGTACCCGCTAGGTATCTAGTCTCCGACGTCTCGAGAGGCCAGAATCCATGTGTTACAGGGTTTCTCATACGGGACTGTCTAGTCGCAGTACTCTTTCAGCCTTTCTCGTTTTACGTTCACGCTTAGGCCTACGGCACCGCGTGGACACAATGACCACAATCGCTCGTATCCTTCCACAACCTCCACGAGAGCCGCGATATCGAAGGATACCCAACTGAGATAGTCTATTGATCAGTTCTCGCGATTTGTTACTATAATGTTTTGCTGTAGGTGACCACGAGTCAAGCTGTCAACTAACGAACAATTGCTTGAGAAAGACGACTGACGATTTCGCAAATGAAGATTCATCGACTCCAAAGATCACCGAGATAAGAGACACTTCAAACCATCAGTCTACCTTCACAACGCCACAACGTGAAGCACCGTTTGTAACACTACACACAGAAGATGCAGCATCAACCCGAGTTTCCGATGGCATTAAAACTAAACAAGACCCTAACACTCTCCTCCACAAACCAACCTCAACAACTCCGCATCTCACTGAAGCTAAAATGAGTATTTCTTTGGCACCGGAAGCGGACAAAATATCAAACGGCGACAATACAGTTGATGGTATGTAACCGCATTCTATCTAAATTGACCAGAATAACATTTGACTGTTATGTTATTAGTAGGCCTATGCCTTCACTATGCATACAAAAGCTGAACTCGATCAACTGGTTGAATCTCTAGAGCATAGATCTTAATAGATGTGCCGCGTCAACATGGCGTGTCGTTGGTGTATCGCAAATTTTTTCAGAATGATTTATTTATTTAATTTTTTTATTTACAGAGAATTTGATATAGCGCTCCTTCAAGGTTACTACTCAGGAGCGCTCCCAGTCCAACCCCGGTCGAATAAGACAGTTTTGAGAAGAGAAAGAAATGAAGTAGAAGTAGAAAGGCTAATAGGTATTTGACGAAGGATAACAGGGAGCTCATTCCAGGTCGCAGGGCCAGCCACGGAGAAAGCACGGCGCTGCCTGATTGCAGTCCGTGAGCGTGGAACGATAAGTACCGCTTGTGCAGCTGAGCGGAGAAAGCAGCGGCGTTGAACATGCGTGGTCGAGCAACAGAGCTCCTGCAAGTATAAAGGAGCCAAACCCTCAAAGCAGCGCCGGACCAATACGGAAATTCTGTACGTAATGCGCTGTGGGTAAAAGAGCCAGTGGAGTACATCCCGCATGTACTCGGAGACTCGGCCAAATTTGGGGATGTGGCCTATGAGACGGGCAGCAGTGCGCAGGACCCTATTTAGGGGCCCCACCCGAGAGGCTGGAAGTCCACCGTATATGGAACTGCAGTAGTCCAAGCGTGAAACTACAAATGCATGAACAAGTGTTGAGGCTGCACTAGGAGTCAAAGAGCGGGAAATGACCTTGAGCTGCCGAAGCTGGTAGTAACAGCTGCGACACAGAAGGTTAATGTGCCACGTAAATGTGAGTTCCTGGTCAAGGATGACTCCCAAATTCCGGACAGAAGTGGAAAAAGTGAAATGTGGATATTTCAAGGATAGGGAAACTAAATCAATTTTGGAAAGCTGCTGGGGCGTTCCAAGCCAGATAAGCTGAGTCTTATTAGGGTTAAGGCGCAGGCGGTTTGAGGACATCCAGGACTGCAGGGTTACTATAGTCTGGCTTATTGTTCCAACCGCTGCGTCAGCATGAGCCGCCAGACAGTGGACATAAGCTTGCAGGTCGTCAGCATAAGATTGGCTGTGAACATCCATAGCTGTCAGCAGGGAGCCCAGATCGGCAGTGTAAATTATGTAAAGGAGGGGTCCAAGAACGGAAACTTGAGGCAAACCTATTGGAGCAGGGGCCCATGAGGACTTAGTGGATCCATAAGCTACCATGAAGGAGCGGTCCTGCAAAAACGAAGCAAGCCAATTAAGTGCGTTACCTGAGAGGCCGAAAGAAATCGATAAACGCTGCAAGAGGATGTCATGGTCTTACGCGACTACATGATGTGTATGATGTGTCTTACGCGACTACATAGGATTCCGACGCATTTAGGATGAACGAGTGATCTTCTGTGTGACATGCATTTGCCAGGTAGAAGATACTTCCGCGAAGTAGGCCTATTTAATTTTACCAAGTTTGACATAGAAGTTTTTGTCCTACATTTTGAGAAGTGTCACATGTGGTGGGCCAACTGGTTGGAAGTCGTCTTGTGATTTATTTATGATTATAATATTATGGGTTTGAATTGCAGAATACATCACCAGTTCAGTGTGGAAACTTCAACCAATTCGTTGTCACAGAGGAATCAGAGTGACCAAGGTGAAAGACCTTATTTACGTACTTTGTTTCGACTCTAGCACAATGACTTTACGAGCTTACGAGGATACCGTTCCGTACGATTTGTTAACGATAACTATAATACCAGAAGACGTCGTATGGTCTGACGAAGATAATATGCTGCAGCCTGGCAACATGGTTGGCATTGAAAACACAGGCACTGTGTACATTAGAAATGACAAAGGCGAATGCATCTGGAAAATAGACATAGAAACCAATAAAGTTGATGAATGGATGTCGGAATTAGGCTGGACGTCGTTCAGTATGTCAGTAGCCAATGATGATCATCTAATGTTATTGATGGAATTTGAAGAACTGCTGTATCTCAAGATTTTCAATCAACACACAAACCTTGTAAGAAGTGTTTTACTTCCCAGCAGCTTTAAAGGTCCGTTCTGTGCCATTCAGAAACCAAATGGAGAATTCATTGTAAGTCACAGATCAAAAGAGAACGACAACATGCATGTAAGTTTCTTAAGCCCTGAGGGACAAATAATTAGTCAGTTTGAGCTGAAAGAAAAAGTTGGCTTCGATGAAGTGCAACTGTTTAATGATGCACACCACAAAAAAGTCTTCGCAATTGAAACGTTTCGTGGGAACGTATCTATATTTGACCCGATAGCTGACAGCTGGAACCTAACTGATCTTCGTGGCATCATCAGCAACATCTCAGACGAGGGTTCTAGAACGATTGCAGGTTATCGAGACAACAATGGACGTATTATCAGTGACTTAACCAAATCATCTTATAAACAGTTCGTTCAGCTGTGTTGGGATGAAGACAATAAACATCTGTTTATGGCTGAAAATGTCTTTGGAAATGTATATCTACTCGATACGATAACGCTTAAGTGGAGTCAAATTGTTAGAATGTTGCATAACGTGTTTGATTGCGACACAAAGAAAAGGCAGTTCCTGTTTACTCGAATAGATAGGCCTAACGTTGCAATAATTGGCTATTTTTAGTAGTTTTAGGCCTACTAATCGACCAGTGAAGCAGATGCAAATTGTGGTCAACGACAATGTTTTAAACTCGTTCGTCCCAAGCAAGTTGTAGACCATGAGTCCGCACATGATTCTAGTAGAATAAAACTTGAATTTTAATGACTTGTTTCCTCAAGAAGAATGATGGATTGAAATAAAGTTGAAATGCTGTCGAAATGCTGAATGGGGACGTCTACCGGTTTGACTGGGACACAAGAGACTGGTGGCTAACCGATATTAGTGTTGCGATAGGCACCGAGTCAGAAAGAAGTTCAAAAGAGGTTGCGCATTTTCGAAGTCAAGACAGACACGAAACGTTTATAAGTTTCCTAGGCGCTCATGGGCAGACTAATCTTAATGAGTCAGTATAAGCATAGAGAAGCAGTTAGCTTTAAGGATACGCAAGTGTTTAATAGCGATAGAAACGACGATATCAGGATTCAAATGGCCCTTGATTCCAACGACACCATTTTTATTGCCTGAAGACTTTATTTTGTCAGTAACGACTCTGATACGGTCTTTATCAGTAGCTTTTTAAAAATAAATATTACATTGCATTTACACCTACGACTGGGATTTGCAATGGGATTGAAGAGTCTGTTTGCAAAAATAAAATTCTGAATAAATTAATACCGGTATAGGATGATCTTTACCCGAAACTCTGAAGAATTAGAATTAATTAGTTTCATATGAATCGGAGCTGAACAAATCCTCAATTGTGCGCATTGGTTTCAATTGATGCTGGACGATTCTTAAGAGGCTCTCATGGATACAATTACGAATTGAAAAGACATACACATTCGGATAAATTTTAAAAGAAAAACATAGACATGTGCAGAGGCAGAGACGGCCAGCCACTTTAAGATGAATGACGCATTGTATTAACCATTACTTGGGCATATCCATAGATCCTTTGGACGTTGGCAACGGCCCGAGAACAATGGGCACTGGGCAGGGTCTGTCAGTATTTTTTTATTATGGCAATTTGAAATTAATATAATGCTGGAACTGTCTAATCAAACAAAGAACAAGCAGTTTGGAAGCAGATCAAACTCTCGTTTCATCAGACACTAGTGCACACATGGTTCATCAAACGTGGTTTCGCACTCACCAATTATTGCATAGCTGGAGAGCCCTTAGCTGCTGTTCACAATAATGACATTCGTCATAGCGATTAAGCTATGGCCACATTTCATTTTCATTTCATTTTCATTTTGTTCATGCATAATAATATTGCGAATTGTTTTTAATGACGGTTCAATGTAAAATACTTTTGAACCAAAACATTTTGTTCCAGTAGGCTACATTTTGTTCATCGTCAGAATCTGTCTCTTTCCCGATATCTTGCCTGCCTCTGTTCCTCTAACCCCAGTAACCCGTACCTCATCCTCTGTGTGTAAACGTCGCTGTGTCTACCTCTGTATTTCTAATGGAAAGCTCAATTGAACGAGACTGCTACCCAGTGGTGTAGTGGGAGGGGGAACGCGGGGGAACGCGGGGGAACGCCGTTCCCCCACTTTTTCCAGGGATAATGGAATATTAAAAATAATACTACTACTAATAATAATTATTATTATAAAGAGCGTTACCCCACTTCATTTTTTAGGACTACACTACTGCTGCTACCACAATGTGACGCAGCAGTGTTGGGCAGATAATGTGGGCTCGGCCTTATTCGGAATATGATCTCTATAATTGCAGTCATTTTAATGAGAGACTGCATTTTTCACTAGCGCACGCAGCAACCAGAGATAAAGTAATTCTTTGTCTTTCGGCTTTTTCGACTTCATCTGAATGAAATAAATTATTACTGCTGCTAGCCAATAATCTACATTTCACACAATTGATGAATTGTGTACTTTTCTTTATGAGTAAGAGACATCAACGATATGATTTTAGCTCTACTTAAAGATTTAGAGTCTTCGCCATTATAAACTGGCAACAAATTGCGCAGTTTAGGCATACGATTCACATTGAATCCCAGACTCGGGTGTTGTCCGTCAAAATGGTCAAAATGTTCCGACTTATTCTGCTTGCTAACTTTTTCGTAATCATCGTATCTGTGAAACTGACATTCGGTAAGTAGTCTACACAGTACACACACATATAAATTGTTATTCTACGTTTTAATTACAATGATCTACTTGTAGACCTACTGTAAACTTAATCAAGGTTTAGTGGAATTTAGATCACAAGAAATTCAGCTTACTTTACGTGAATGAAATGCCATTATGTTAGCAACAATCTTCACCACACTTTTAGCTATTTAAACTGTTTTGTTCTTGAATGGGCTGTATTTATAAACCAGCAATGTGATGAATTCACTGAAGTGCTGTAATATGCCGAACAAATTTATGTCCAGGGCACGGCCTCTGTAAGTTGTTATAGGCCCTGGTCAAATCTGGATCCTCCTCCTCCTCCAATTCGCTTAAGTATTATATTGGAAAGTGATGCACTATTTACGGTATTAGCCTACTCTTCGTCAAGATATCAATTTCTGAGCAGAGATTGACTTCAACTGAAGAGTGTCGGAGGGAGACTTGCTTTAGAATCCAGACTAGGCTCTTGATGTCCAGTATCTTTTCAAATACTTTCAGACAATGAACTATTATCTCCTAATGTACACAACATCGTTTTCCTTTAAGTGACCAAGATTTTCTAAGCGTTGCAAGTTGTCAGTTGTTGAACTCATGCTTTGGGCGAACAATAAACAGTACACTTTGGCAGCCTAGATGAAAGATCAACGACACCTAGGATCACTGGCAAATAGACGACTCCAAATTATCAGGTTACTTCGACTACTTCTGTTATAGCAGCACAATTAGCAGCAAACATTCTGGTTTCTTTAGGCCTACCCATAGGTGATGAACCATCAACTGAAGCTAGTTGCAGCCGTGCAACTGAACAAGACCTTAATTCGAAACCCTACACTGGAACGTCAACCGCTTCAGCACACTTCAGTGAAGATGCAAGCAGAAACTCCGAAGAACCGGCAGTCACATCAACACCAAACATCGTCAAAACAACAGATGGTATGATGCCGAGTTCCATAATTTGTAAATGAACGGTAGGCTATATGCTGCCTGGTTGTTATTATAGTTATTATCGTTATCGTTATTATTAGTTTTTCTTTTTATGAAACCATTATTTATTTCCGTTTTAAACTGTGCAACACCAGATGCACTTAATCATTAGCTGGATGCTACTAGGCACCCGTGAATAAACTGGTTCCATCGACTTCGATGTTGGGACACTTATGAAATTTCAAGTTAAAGACTACAAGTATGTAACGCAGGCCTACACTCTGTGGTGAAGTTGTCGTTGATTGCTGAAGACACTGGCGATCGTTATTAGTTTTTGTTTGAATAGAAGCCGACACCGCTACACATGCAGATGCCTCTCTGCCAAGCTGGCGGCAACATTTCCAATTATCATGACAGTCTTCAACTTCAAGATGTCTGTTCTTTTTATATTTTCCAGCAGACTACATCAGTTTCGTCTCAAAATTTGATACGTTGCTCTGTTACCATTCTTGTGTGGTCAAAGAAATTGACGTCATCTATGTGCTGTGCTACATGTACAGTCCGATTAATCATATTTACTCTGCAAGA
>OX243826.1:1685781-1758281 GCA_945859605.1 Lumbricus rubellus
TAAAATCCGGAGAGAAATTATATGTGAGATCTAGAGAAGTGGACTCGAATCAAAAGACGGGTGTTTAATCTTCAGTTGTGATGGGGGAAATGTGCCATTACTTTCTTTCGTTCTTAGGGGTGTGATGCATCTAGATCATAAGCATCAATCAATCAATCAATTTTCGTTAATCAAAACCTCAGGCTGGCAGAACGCAGCATGTTAGCCTACATACAACTAATTTTACAAAGGTTTTATATATAAGTTCAGTTTATATATGCAGCATAAATGAATAGTTTGCTTGAATTGATAAAAAAATTGATCTATGTTTGTTAGGTTAAAAAAATTGATCTGGGTTTTCTAGGTTAAAAAATGTTTTTGAATAGTACTCTAGAGTTAAAGTTATAATTAATATCTTTTTCGGAAAAGAGAAGTCATGAGCCCGAGGACGGAGTTCATGACCACAAGAGGGGCGAGGCGGAGGGAATAATCGGATGTCATGTCTGACCTGAATTGAAATCGTGTGCTGATGAATGTAGATTTTGTAATAGGTGATCAAGAGTCTGTGAGTTATTCAAATTGCCAACTAACGAACACCTGCTTTGAAGGAACGACCGACGATTTGGCAAATGAAAGACCAACGACATCTAAGATCTTGGACAGGGAAGATACTTCAGACACTCAAACCGCATTACCTGTAACTACACCAGGAACTGAAATAACCACCAACACTCAGATTTCACATGACTCCACGGGTGAATCTTCGTCATCAACTGAAACTACTTCTAGCATTTGCAACTCTCTTGACTCAGTCATTACATCTTTCTTAAGATCAACGATCTCAACGGACAAACAACTCACTGAACTTACAAACAGGAAAACCCAGACAACAGATGAAAAAGTCGCAGATGAATCCACTGTTGCCTTGACAACGGCTGACGCAACGAAATCAACTCAAGACTCGAAAGAATCGGAAGGTAAAATATAATATTATAATTTAATATATTATTATATTTCCAAAATCTATTCGAGGCAAATAATTGAATCATTCGTTCATTCATTCATTCACTCATTTATTCATTCATTCATCATTCATTCATTCATTCATTCATTCATTCATACATGCGTTCGTTCATTCTTTCGTTCGTTCATTCATTGATGAAACTATATCTAAAATATACAATAGCTACCGCCACGATTTAGGCCTACTTTGTTATTAATAATTATCTAAGGCAACAATTCCAAGTTCCAATTGGAGTCTATGTTCTTCATGAGGCAATGGTGCCGCAAAGAGAAGAATTTAGGCCTAATAGAGTAAGTTATTGTAGTCTACACGTCCGCCGATTAACTAGGCTGGTATTATGGACACATGCAGAATCCGTTAAATGTAAGTGGACGAAAACGCAGAGAAATATATTATATGAGAGTAGCCTATGTTACTTTATATACACAATGAGGCATAAAAAAGAAAGCCCCTTGAAAAATCGTTATAATTCTATAAATATTCAAACAATTTCAATGAAATTCAGGAACGTTATAGCTAAATAGCAGGCAATGTAAAACAAATTATAGTGTGTAGGCTACTCATACCGTCGGTTTTTTTTAGCTTCTACGCTTGCGAGAAGTCGCTTGGAAACCTAGCGCCATTCACACACCGCCGAGTCAATAATTCGCTGGTCAAGATCGTTCCAAGTTTGCATGATTCGCATCCGAAGATCTTCAAGTTCAAACATCACGGAACATTATTTTGTACACCATTTCCTGCATGCATCCCCATATTTTATAATCGACTGCATTCAGATCTGGACTGTTAGGGGGCCATAATGTAGGAATTACGAATTTAGGAGTTTCATTCGTCAGAAGTGCAACCGTTTCTCGAGCTCTGTGCGCTGGAGCACCATCTTGCTGGAAAATGTAAAATTCAGAGAGTCCTCGAATTTCAGGTAGAAGGCCTTATACATGAGGAAAACATCTCTGTATTCTTGGCAGGTGATTTTTACCCCGGTTCAACAAAGTGAATTGCGCCCCAGAGAAGAAACACCGACTGGCTTCGTCAGAGATTTGCTAAACGTCGGACGTGTCCGAAAAGGGCGTTCGGCTGCAATTTCTTTTTGCGAGTTCCAACTGCTACATACAGACGATCATTTTCAGTATTGCTAGAAGAAGCAGGAAATGGTGTACAAAACAAAGGTCCGTGATGTTGAAGATATTCGCAAGCGCATAATATAAGCTTGGAACGATCTTGACCAGCGAATTATGTGAATGGCTCAAGCGAGTTTGCGCATGTGTAAAAGATAAAGGCGGACAGTTTGAGTACAAACTGTAATTTGTTTTACATTGCCTGCTATTTTGCTATAACTTTCCTAAATTTCATTGACATTACTTGAATATTGTTAAAATAATACCGATTTTTTTCCCAGGGTCTTTCTTTTTTATGCCTCACGGTGTATAATTAGACCTACTATAATAGGCCTACAAACATATATTAATTAAAGTAATGAAATAATTAGTCATTAAAATTTTAGAATTATATGTAAACTATACGATAGCTACCTCACGATGTAAGCTTACACCTCATACGATTTTGGCTTTCAATTGTAGTATACAACATAAGTTCGGATTCAAAGTTTGAACCACTTTTATGCTTGCCAATGAAAGTAATTAAAATGAGGGACCTTATTTACGTGCTATGTTTGGACAAGCCCACAAGGACCATACGAGCGTACGATGCCAGCATTCCATATGATCTTCTGACGATAGCTACTACAGAAGAGATTGGACAGCCTGTAGAAATGGTTGGCATTGACAACACGATCAGTCTTTACGTCAGTGATTGGACATGTAGATGCATCTGGAAGATAGACACGGTTAACAATACAGTTGAGAAATGGTTGTCCGGATTGAGCGACGGCATCCGTTTGTCAGCTGCTACTGATAATCGTCTAATGGTTCTGAATGGTTTTGATGACCTACTGCATCTCGAGATTTACGATCAAGACGCGATACTTGTTAGAACTATTTCGCTTCCCAGAGACTTCAGAGGTCCGTTCCGTGTCATTCAAAAGTCAACTAGAGAATTCATCGTCAGCCATTACATTCAAAAGAACTATGCCATGCACATCAGTTTCTTAGGCACGGACGGGCATATGATAAATCAGCTGAAGCTCAAAGAAGCAGTTGGATGTGTGCAGCTGAATTGGCTTGGCTTCCGTCATGTCTATGCAACTGAAATGTTGAGTGGGAAAGTATATGCGTTTGACGGGAAAACTAGAAACTGGGACCTAACTCGTCTTAGTGTTACAACAAGCAGCGATCACGGAAGCACCCTTCAGGTTGTAAATTTTCGAAACATTGATGGGTGTATCATCAGGCAGTTCAGAAGTGGAAATATACGTAAGCATCACTTGCCATTGTTTTTGGATACGGAAAACGATTATCTTGTGGCGTATGAACATGTCGTAGATAGCATATATTTATTTGACACAAAAACGCTGTTGTGGAGTAACATGGGTCGTCTACAGAACGAAGATTTGTACTACGACTCAAGCAAGAAGCAGCTCGTCATGATCGTTGACAAATTTGTGAATATTTGGACAATAAACAAAAACTAAATTCAGACGCAGCGATGAATTTGAAGCATTTTCGATTTTTAACTGATGCATAAACATTTTATCTAATCGCCGTTTCCGTCGTCTTTGCATATAACTATGACGAGCCACAGAAGTGCGTACCGATACTCTTGCTTCATTAATTAATATTACTGAGTTCAGTCGAAATTAAACGCACGACTTTCTGGAGACAATGCGTTGTTAGTCAAGCAAATGCTAAAAGTTTATTAAATGCAGTCAGACACTGACATGTTAATATTGTTTGCTGTTTGCTACAAGTTATTAAATGCTGATGGAACCCTTAAATGCTCAATGACTGGTTAGCCTGCTTAGTCTAATATTAATAACGTTATTTCGTGGGCGCGGTGGCGCAAAGGATATGATCATTACCTTGCAGCCGGAGGATTGCAGATTCGAATCCACATCATTTACGTTATTTAAATCGGAGCTTTCAATATACTTCACTGGTCACCTGACTTATAAGTTATAGCTTCACAAGCAGTAATAATTTATGATATGGATTTAATTTCTTTTGAGACAGGTTTATTGTGATGTGTCAGACATACTGACAAGAGGCTCCTGAAATGCGCTAGATATATGAATGGCGAAGTTACACAACACTACATCAGTGTCTCTCGAAACTTCGAAAGCAGTGTTGGCTTAGACTGGGTAACTCGTGATCATTCCCCAATCACAAAGCCTCGTAATTTCTTAACAGTTCATGTAATATATAGTGTGTTGCATGTGTCTCAATGAGTAGAGCATTTTGAGGAACTCTCAATTCCAATGTATTTTTCTCACAAAAGAAAATTAAGTCACGGGAAATAGCTTATCCTAAAGCAGCGGAAAGTAATCGTTGAAGCAAATGCTCGATTCTAGTTCCTCCTCCCTATGTTTTGAGTTTTCGTTGAACTGCCATTGAACGTTCAGTTTAACTGAATTTTATATCAGTTTGCTAATGTGCGGAACAAACAGAGGCATTGTTCTTGTTTTTCTTTAGTAAATGTCATTGTTCCTAGTTTCAGAAGCAATTAGGCCTACCCGTCTTAAAGTCGTATATTAATTTGCGTTGCCTCAATAGCACGCATAGCAAGCGCCACTGTGAATTCATATGATTGTCTGCAAGTGATCTTATCCATTTCTCCGACTCTCTGTGTCGGTGTCTGTATTATTTTGTGTCGGTATCTGTCCATCTGTGTCTCTGTTGTTGTGTCCGTTTCAGTCTTACTCTTTCTCATGACACTGAACATTTCCTGATCTAGGCCTATGCCTGTTACATCCTCTCCGTTTCTCTCTCCGTCCCTCTCTGTCTCTGTCTCTGTCTCTCTCTTTCTCTCTCGGTCTGTCTCTCTGTCTCTCTGTCTGAAATGCTTTCTCACTGCACAAACTTAAACGTTGATTCGATCCCTCACTATATCTTTACAAGTAGGCTATCTCTCTTTCTCTCTCTCCTCTTCTCTATTCGTATTCTTTCCATTAGACTGAATGTAAAAGCAATAATTGTTTTCAAGTATTCATTGATGTCACGCTTATCGAAATCTTAGTTTAAAAGCTTGGTCTCGGATTACTTGGCAATATATTGATTAAATATATGAAAACTTAAATTAGGAAACAAAATGCAGTTTTCTATAAAGTCTCTTAAGGCATTCGGTGAATTATCAGACTTTTACTTACTTTGGATTGCTGAAATTTATTGTTTTCGTGCTTTGAGCACCATTAAATGGAAAGTTCAGGAGTTTTTCCTAGTGAAATTCTCTGGGGGGTGGGAAACCACAGAAGATGAACTGTCCGCGTGGACGATTCGTCCTATTCAGGGGAATCGTCCGGATCGGTGCCTATGGACATTAGACACGCAGGGTGGCTAAAAAAAATGTACCACCGGATAAAATGCGATAACTTCGCAACCGACTGACATTTTTTGTGAAAATTTTCCAATTTGCAGGGGAATGAATTTTCAACAATACCTGAAAGGTTGACTTGAAAATTTTCAGGTTTGCAAAAGTAACAGCTCTTCAAACTCAAATTTTGGTTTTTTCAAATATCCGAAGGATCAAGCTCCAATAAGCTTACAATGTGATTTCATTAAAAAAATTTGCAAATTGCATCATAAGAAATGATGATGATGTCCTACGGCCTCACTAAGAGCTGTAAAGAAGCTGTTGATGAAGCAAACTGTTGGTATTTAGTGATATTTTATAGATTAAGGACTCAACTCGTGAATCCATTACTGAACGTCATGGGCAAAGTTTTTGCGGAAGAAAAAAATGGAAACTCGGACGCTGCGTGTACAAAGACTGGGACATCGCGTAATCATAGCAAAATATCAAGTGAAAAGTGGAGCCTGAGCATATTGAAGGCTATATGTAAACATGTTTATGTAACGAAGATCAGATGTTGGAAGTGAGGCAGGAAGTGGTCGCTTCGTCTGATGAAAAAAGTACGATTTTCAGGAAATTCGCTTGGTAATCGAAAGGGTCAAGTTTGCAAAGCACATCGTGGTTTCGACATCAGATATGATGGCGTGTGTTACGGCTGCAAGAAAAGACTGCATTTAATCTTATTCAGTAGGTTAAATGTCAAACTCATCTTTGAACTCTCTCACCCAGACTCATTGAAGACCAGGTATGCTCTAACATCTCGTTTTATTTTCCAGCAGGACGGTGCACCTGCTTGCTCGCACGGCAAGTTTGATTATGATGGCGCTACCTTATTGCCATCAACTGAAGTAAATGCAATGGCAAAGATGGCTAACAAATTCGTCAGACCTTAGCCAGCCCTCTTGCTTATCACGTCTGGTGAGCTATTCTGGAACGCTGCAAGACATTTCATCCCAAGTTGGAGAACATTGGCCAGCTGAAGCAAGTCTTGCTGCTAATGTGGGGTCAGTTGCCGCAGGATCCGACCAACAAGGCCATACTGAGCTTCACAAAACGAAGTTGAGCTTGTGCTAAGGCAGGGAGTGGGCACTCTCATTATACCTTACAATAAATTGCAAAGCGAAATTCTGAGGTCGTAGTGAAAAGTGATATCATTTGACATGGAAATCTACAAGTGGCGTTCATTTTCCGCGAAAATTTGAAAACAAATATTTTAAGTTTGAACAGCTGTAACTTTTGCAAACATGAAAAGTTTCAACTGAAACTTTCAGGGATTGTTGGAAATTCATTCCCCTGCAAAGTGGAAATTTTTCGCAGAAAATTTTCAATCGGTTGCGAAGATATCGCATTTTATCCGGTGGTACATTTTTTGGAGCCACCCTGTACAAATGTACATGTAAAAGCACATAGATATAATTATTACGTTCATGTCTAACATTGTCCATGCTTGTTCACTAGTGTCTGCTTCCACCAGAGAAGAGTATTCCTAAAGAAGCTTTGATTAGCCTCGTGTCACAACAACGCTGCTGTAATAAAAGCAGCCTCAACTTATTCAAGTTAGAACATTAGGCCTAAAATGTAATCACATATTATTAGCGACGCAGCTTTCTACTGACACAGATTCCAATTGTTTCCCTCGATAGACAGAATGTATCTTATTATAAGTTTATAAGTAGAAGCCGGAGCATTACAGAACCAGTTCTTGTTTAAGAGCTCGATTTCGAATGTCTAGATTAACAGTCTATTGAACGCCACTGAATACATAGGCCTAGCTCACGACTCGCACTAAGTTTTATTAGTTCGACTCTCGCAGGACAAAATGTCTCTGATTTTATTTGAAGTGAACATTTTCCTATTCGTTGGATTTTTGAATCTTGCAGTTGGTAAGTATAATGTATTTCTTTACACACTGTTTATTAATACTACACAGGGGAGGATGGCATCCGCGTTCACGAAGCCTGGGTCAATCCGGGCGCGCCCTCCCTGTGAGTACCTTCGGGGAAACTAAGGATGCCACCAGCTGACCGAATTCATCCGAATCCCGGTCCACGCTCCGACAAGACCTGGAACAGTAGCACACGCGAAGAAGAAGAATACTACACAAGCATTCATAAGTAACTTTAATGGTCAAGAAACTCTAATCTAAGAGGGTCCAAATTCCAGTTTGATTTTGTTGTCATGAAGAACATCTTTCCAGGGCTTTATTTAAAGTGCAGTTGTACACAAAATGTGCATTTCTAAATGGATTTGTGATGTTGTAGAAGCACCTCTGAACAGCAAAAAACTAGCAGAAAAGGTCATAGTCCTCCGCTTGGAAGTAGCCTAATTTACCATGTAGGATGGGAATGGAAAGAAGAAGTTTGTTTTGCAGTTCTAAAAATTCCTTAGAAACAGCCCTGCATCTTTCCAAAGTTTCCATACCAAATCAAGTTACAAATGCACGGAGTTATCTTTGTTTTTGAAGAGAATGCTTTAACTGAACGGCTAAACCTACAGTGTCATAAGTTCAATTTTTTTTTTAAAAATTACAAGGAACATTTTTCGTAATATCCAACAATTTTCTGCGCTGTTTCCTTCGTGTTTAGGAATCAGGACCTACAGAAAATGGGTTTAGGCTAAGCTTAGAAGTGTCTGAGTTGTTGTAAATTTGAAGGATTGCAGAAAGGAGACATTACTGGCTTACGGCCAATGCAATCAAATCAATTTCGTTCAAAGCATGCAAACTATTTTACCTGAAATCCGGAGAGTCAAATTATCTGCGAGATCTAGAGAAGTGGACTCGGATCTAAAGACGGGTGGCTATTCTTTAGTCGCATTGGGAATGTGTAATTTTGTTCAATAATATTTGGGGTATGCTGCATCTTGATCATAAACCTCTTTCGCCTGAAGGAAATGAGTCTCGATTGTGTTATTAGGTGATCAAGAGTCAGTGAGTCACGCAAATTGCCAACTAACGAACAGTTGCTTTGGAAGAACGACCGACGATTTGGAAAATGACAGATCAACGACATCAGAGATCTCGAACAGGGAAGATAATTCAAACACTCAAACTACATCAACAACACGAGGAACTGAAATAACTAGAAACACTCAGATTTCAAAGGACTCCACAGATGAATCATCAACTGAAGCTACTACATCTAGCATTTGCACCTCACTAGACTCAATAATTGCATCTTATTCAACACCACCTGCCTCAACCGACAAGCAGCTCACTAAACTGACAAACAGGAAAACCGAGACAACAGATGAATTCGTAGAAGAATCCACCGTTGCTATGACAACGGCTGACGCACTGAAGTCCACTGATCATCACACGAAAACATCGAAAGGTAGAATTCCGAAATCTATTCGAAAGAATTAATTCATTCATTCACTCATTCGTTCACTCATTCGTTCATTCATTCGTTCGTTCATTCATTTATTCATTCATTTATTCATTCATTCATTTATTCATTCATTTATTCATTCATTTATTCATTCATTTATTCATTCATTTATTCATTCATTTATTCATTCATTTATTCATTCAGTCAGTCATTCATTTAATCAATCGTTCTTTCATTCATTCCTTCAAATGGAAGTGAAGGGAAACGCAGAGACGTATTTTTTGCTAATATTTTACTTTATAATTATATAATCAGGCCTAAGCATAATAGGCTAAACAGAAATTAATTAAGGCAATGAAATCATCATTCATTACATCTGTAAAATTATCTCAAATTATTATACTAGAGCTAAAACTGTCCTGATGTACTGCAACAGTACTGCATACTAGTTTGAATTTCAATTGTAGCATATAGCATCAGTTCGGACTCAAAGTTTCAACCACTTTTATGCTTGAGAATGAAAGTGATTAAAATGAGGGACCTTATTTACGTGCTTTGCCTGAACTGGCCCACACGGACCATACGAGCGTACGAAGACAGCATTCCATATGATCTTCTGATGATAACTACTACAGAAGAAGAGATTGGACAGCCTGGAGATATAGTTGGCATTGAAAACACGATCAGTCTTTACGTCAGTGATTGGACATGTAGATGCATCTGGAAGATAGACACGGTTAACAATACAGTTGAGAAATGGTTGTCGGGATTGAGCGACGTCACCTGTTTGTCAGAAGCCAATGCCAATCATCATCTATTGGTTCTGAAGGGATTTGATGACCTACTGCATCTCGAGACATACGATCAAGACGCGACACTTGTTAGAAGCGTTTCACTTCCAAGAGACTTCAGAGGTCCGTTTCATGCCGTTCAGAAACCTAATGGTGAATTCATAGTCAGCCATTACATTCAAAAGAACTATGCTATGTGTATCAGTTTCTTAGGCACTGATGGGCAAATTATAAGTCAGTTGAGGCTCAAAGAAGCAGTTAGTATTTGGAAGGTATATTATGCGTCTTTTTCCCACTATGTTTATGCAACTGAAATGTTGAGTGGGAAAGTATATGAGTTTAACACGAAGACTAAAGACTGGGACCAAACTGATCTCAGTGTTACATGTACCATAAGCAGCGACGACTCAGAGGTTGCAAGTTTTCGAAGCGCTGATGGGCGTATTGTGAGTCAGCTGCTCAGAAAGAACATTGATAGGCAGCACTTGCCATTGTTTTGGGATTCGGAAAAAGATGATCTTGTGGCCTATGAAGATATGTTAGATAACATCTATATATTTGACACAAAAAGTAAAGAGTGGAGTCATTTGGGTCGATTACGGAATGATGGCATGCACTACGACACAAAGAAAAAACAGTTAGTGACTGTAATTGGTGAATCTGTGAATATTTGGACAATAAGCAAGAATTGACTACATATGCAGCGATAAATTCGAAGCATTTTCGATTTTTAACTGAAGCATGAACATCATTGAACATTTTATTTAATCGCCGCTTCCGTCTTCTTTGCATATCAATAGCTCCGTGTCACAGACCTGCAGGCTGCCTACCGATACTCTAGCTGCTCTAATAGGTTAATACTGAGTTCAGTCGAAATTAAATGTATCAGTTTTCTGGAGTCAATGTTCTGTTTTTCAAGCAAAGGCTAAAAGGTTGCAAAATGCCACTAGACCCTGACATGTTAGGTTACATAATTATGTAATTTTGTTGGTGGTTTTCTTCAAGTTATTGCTGATCGAAACCGTAAACGCTCACTCACTGCATGGTTATTGGTTACCCTACGTATGGTAGTCTAACATTATCAACGCTATTTTGTGGGGCGCGGTGGTGCAGTGGGTATGTTCGTTGCCTTGCAACCAAAGGTTGCAGGTTTGAATCCACCTCAAGTCGTCTCGTAATGACCTTGAGCAAGTCCATCACGCGCAAATTATTGCTCGTGCGCTTCGGCTTGAAACTACGATTCAGTGTCCGCGCTGTCGTCGGGAGCGCTTCTCAATAAAAATTCTGAAAGGACGCTATAACAAGTGTTCATACATGCATACATTTTGAAGATTCAAAACTCGATCCAGTTAATCCTACTTGATCCCCCGGACGCATATAGGCATTCCGTACCCGATTTCGTAGCATTGTCAGCCTTAAGCGCCTTCTTATTGGCCGATCCCATATTATGAATATTCATAACCAGTGACATCATAAAGCACGTTTTGTTTACAGACTTTGCGGCTTGCGTTGGCAATAATTTTAGGCTATTATGTTTAATAACTCGCAGCCTTTGCGTCCATGAGGCCTAGGCCTAATAGGCTATATGGCAGTTACCTGCTAACATTTATAAAGACTTAGTGCTTTAATTAATAGATAGCCTACACCAAAACGGTTTTGCATATAATGGGATAAAGCTGTTGTTTTAAACACCCGATTTTAGTTTAATAAGTTTATTTAAAATGTAAGCAATTGGCAGGTAGGTCAGGCTATTATAAATGTTGGAACTTCGCTATGTCTGAATGGTGACGAGTTGTCGTTATACTATAGGTTGCGGTCTGTCAACCGTATTGTTGAATAAAGATAGTATTATTTATTGATGAGCAGTGATAACAGAGTAACACTGATGTTTATAGCAAATGCCTTTCTATTATGTAAAGCCATAAGGCTGCTTGCATTCATATTAATGCTTTCATTGGCACGCCTACTTAGGCTATTCATAATTCAGCATAAACGTTCACTCTTACAGGACTGCTTAAGGAATTTTTAGAACTGCATAACGCCACAACCCCTTCTTTCCTTTCCCATCCTCCATGGTAAATTACTTCCAATCGGAGGACAATGACCTTTTTGCTAGTTTTTAACTGCACATAAGTGTTAATTTCAACTGGTGCGAATTTAGGCAACTGAAGTTTAGTAAAATCTAATGTAATGACTTCTGTAGCGCAGTTTTGATTTTTGGCATCGCAGCCTTTCGCAGGAGGCGGTTGATTCAAACGAAGCAGACGCCTGATGCATCACATAGGCCTATAGCTGTTGACCACAGCGTATTATTGATGCGATGAGTTGGTGGATGACATATTCGCTGGCACGCACGTAACAACGCGTAACTTTTGCATTTTATTTTTGCTCTGATTAGAAGTCTACCTTCGCACTTAGATTACTTCACTATCGAATGGAAACTTATAACTTTATGCGCACCTCAATCTACCATTTTCCCCCGTATGTCAACAACAGCAGCAGCAACAGCGCACGAGAAGGCACTAAACACATAATAATTGGTTTTGAATATTCATAATCTGGAACCGGCCAATGAAAAAGCGTTATGTCCTGCAATGCTACGAAATCGGGTGCGGAATGCCTATATGCCCCCCGGACTTAAACGTTCGTGTAGAGACAGCTTAATATTATTCCGAAAACATTGTCTTCGCGCTGCGTGGAGTCGCCTAATACTTTCTGGAAAAGTTAATTATAACGTTCGTTGCAGATAAGCTTTTCTTTCAATGAAGAGTCTGGAATTTACGGGCAGCAACAGTGCCTTATGCTAATAATTATTTTTACAATATTAGGCCTATAATTGAATTATCATAGCCGTGGCCTGTTACAGTATGGGAGTCTTGTACTAAAACAAAGCGCTCGCTGTTTAACGAAATCGGAAACCACGCAAGCAAATCTCCAACAGCAGCTTCTACTAGATTATAATTATTAGTAATTATAATTATATCCAAAGTAGCATCTCGCTAAACAATAGACGCATTGATCCGAAGTGCGCTACGGTTCACAAGACACGTAGGCCCATGCGAGTGTAATGAGGCCTACAGGCTCAACGCTTACACGACTTTAGCGATGTTTGAAAGCCAATGATATGATATGATGCCAAATCATTATTAATTAAATCAATGCCAGTCATAACTTACAAAGTCTTACATGCATCTTACAATCTCCCATTGTTCACTTTCATAATCTCTGTGGCACATCCGTTTTGACAAACCGACAAGGCACTCACACGATCAGCTGAGGACTGACCGACAATAATTCTGATATAGACCTACGCCAATTGCTTTTTCAACCTGAAAAAGATATAGGTCTAAACAGTAAACACCATCTAAGCTAAATCAGTCTATGCAAAAGATTTCAATCGCTAACGTCTTAATTAACTTACAGTCGAACGCCAACGGCTTTTTCAGTTTAATATTTTGCATCTGCTGTTATCTGACAAAATGTTCGGAGATTTCTGTGTCGGGCATATTTTCTTAGGCATCGTCATGTTGCAGGTGACAGTCGGTAAGTAGAACTTCACATTTTGAAATTTTGATGGCTATCTAAACCTCTAATTAAATCTTCTTTTCCTTCGGGCTTGAATTAGTCCCTCGCTGGGGAGGGGTCAGCCACTCGGATCCTCTGTCTCCACATTGATCTTTGACCAGCGTCGTCTGGCCTCAGCTTGAGATGTTTCAGGTCCTGTTGGATCATGTCCATCCATCTCTTCTTCTGCCGTCCCCGACTGCGTTTACCCTGTACCTCTGCCTTCATTATTCTTCTGATGCGGGTATCCTCCGCTCGCTCGCTAATTAAATGTAGTTAGTCTATTACACTTTTATTTCGTCGATCGACTAAAGAATAATCTAATCTAATCTAATCTGATCTAGTCTAATCTAATCTAATCTAGTTTAATCTGTTTTCTGGTTATTATTATTATTATTATTATTATTATTATCATCATTAATATTATTAATATTATCATTATCATTATTTTTTCATTATCATTATTATTATTATTACTTTTTTTAAAATTTGTTATTGTCATCATAATCACCATTACAACGCTTTAGTCACCGTGTTTCGCCATGTTATTTCAGATGACTGAAACTTTATCTCATAATTGTATATGCTGTCTTACTGTAGATGACCAGGAGACATTGAGTTTTGCAAATTGTCAATTGACGAAAACTTACTTTGAAGGAACGACTGACGATTTGGCAAATGAAAGATCAACAGCCTGGGAAATCACCGGCAAAGAATCTACTCCAACCAGTGAAACAACGTTAAGTGTTTCAGAAAACGCACCAGTCTTACCAACTGACACTCAAATTTCATTGCATGCTGGAGATGAAATATTCACAGAAGCTTCTTTGATCGACATCACTGCAGGCAACTTTAACGCTGCGCTCTACACAACACCAGCTTCAACTTTCAAAACAACTCACTAGGCCTACATTTACAAACGGAAAATCCAAACTAACGAAAGGAGTGTCAGAGGAATCAGCTATCACCATGACCACAGTGGACTCACTGACATCAACTCAATCTTCTACATGCACATTATCAGAAGGTACTCCTAAACCTCTTAATTACGGCCAGAATACTACCTGCAGACTGTATGCTTTTTAGTATATTGAGAAATTTTACATTTAAACCGATATTATGAGTAATAGGCCTATTGTTATGCAGGTCTATAATTATTGTAATAATGGTAATACCTTTGTATTACAAGGTGACGGTCGTACTTTTCGAAAGCGGTTTTTTGTGAGTAGATCTATGCCTACTCGGAAATTTAAGTTTGCGTAATAGAGTTGCACAAAATCATATTTTACGGTTTAATGTGATTTGACTATGAATTTAACGTGGCAACTATAGAAATTTAGCCTAAGTTCAAAACGCCGGTGTAGTGCGAAATACTATACGGGCAACAGAAATGATCCGTCCACGCCCACTTCGTTGCTAGGATGCAATTTCGCACGACTTACGTGCGAAATCTAATCCGTTGACAAATACGATCCGGATCATATTTGTCAACGAAAATGAGGCAGAGGCGTGAACGTTGCTATCTGACGTCATATGTCACGTGAACCAATGACAGAGGGTTTCGGATAGTTTTTGTTGTCGTATAGAATTTCGCACTACACCGGCACAAGTTCACAGAAGTTACAGAAAGACTGTTACCTCTAAAACATTTTCACTTCAATTTCACCTACTTTTTCAATTGCAGACTACACCAAAACTTCGGTCTGGATCTTCCATCAATCGTTTTGCTCTGCCATAGTAGTGACCACGACAAAAGTCTTTATCTATGTGCTATGTGAAATCGACTATGAAGAATACCATAGAGTTGAACATGTTCAATATACATATTTATTTTACTACATTAGATATAAACGGATGTATTTATTCGTCTACGAGCATCATTTTCCTTATGATTTGTAAATGGTAACTAATATAGAAGAGATTAAACGCCCCGTTAACATGATAGCATTTGAAAACACGAACCTTTTATACGTTCATGACCGCGAATGCAATTGCATCTGGAAGATCATCGGAGATGGCAATAAGGTTGATGTATGGTTGTCGGAATTGGGACATTGGTCCAGTATGTCAGTGGCCAACGATAATCATCTACTGCTGCTGAAAGATTTCGATGACATGCTGAATCTTGAGAATTTAGATCAAGACGCGAAACTTGTAAGCAGTGTTTCACTACCGAGCGATTTCAGAGGTCCACTCCGTGCCATTCAGAAACCAAATGGAGAATTCATCGTCAGCCACAGCTTAAGGGAGTACAGTGGCATGTGTGTGAGCTTTTTAGGCGCTGATGGTCAAGTAATCAGTGAGTTCAGGCTCGAGGAAGTAGTTGGTTTCAAGGATGTGCAATTTTTCACACTTCCAGGTTGGGCTGAACGCGTTTATTTTGCAACTAAAAAGTTTAGCGGAGACATATACTTTAAAGACTATGATGCCCATAGCCGGAACCTGACTGATTACGGTGTCGTCATCTCCGAAGACGAGAGTTCTGAAAATTTTTTAACCTTTCGCGACACTCGCGGGTATTTTATCGCCCAATTCGAGTTCACTGGAGAAATTTAGGCTATATGCAGCATGTGAGATTGTTTTGGGATACGGAAAATGATTTTCTTTTGGTGTCTGGAAATATCTTAGCTGACATGTATTTGTTTGATACAAAAAACCTTGAGTGGTGTGATTTTGGTCAACTGCATAACAATGGAATGCACTATGATGCAAAGAAAAAGCAGTTCGTTGCGATTGTTCAGGGAATTGTGCATGTCGCAGCATTAAGCAAAAGTTAATTTTATTATCGTGACCATAGTGATTTACACCATATAGGCCTAGGCCTACTGCAGAAATATCTGCGAGTATCCATGTTGAAAATTACATGTCTAGCCTATAAGAGTGTAAAATAAACCGACCTGAGTGTTTAGTCGCAATGACTCGTTAGTTTCCAAATGCATTTAATCACTTTGCTGTGCCTGACAATATTTGGAGCATCATGAAGATGAAAGTTGCCGTGAAATTATCAAGAAACCTGGATGCCCCTCGGGTTATAATTAGGATTGACTGTTTAAATAATAATAATTATATTGTGTAGTTTAAACTTGTTCTCGGCATGCCTGGACGTTGCAGACAGTTATTAAGAAAAAGTAGAATAAGCTTATGCATAACATCTTTGGATTGTCTGTCATATCAAAACTGAACAAAATCATAACTCCATATTATTATTAAAGCGCATTTCCTAAGCTAGAGTAAGGTACCGTTTGGATTTACTGGTTAGGCTATTTCCCACTTATCGTTGAGTTCAAAATGGACTGCATATTAACGAATCAATCAACCAACCAATCAACCAATTAATAACTCAATCAATCAATAAATCACTCACTCAATCAGATCAGTCAGTAAATCATTTATTTGGCAACAAATCAAGATTCAAGACAATGCAAAACTAAGCTTATGCTAATTATAATAAAGCAGTTCGCATGCAATCAATTTGATAGTCAAAAATTCGGCTGCAGAGGGGATCCAGAATGGATCTTGCAACCCCTCTGAGGGTTGGTTTCTCAGTTGTAGGTCCATTCTGTCTGGAATAGTTTCCCGTTCTATAGGCTATACAATACGCTCGTTACATAGGGTTGACTCGTCAGTGTTTTACAGGCTCCACGAGACCTATTTGTATCACCGTGGTTGGTTTGGGGTTTTGGAGCACTCCTGACTGGGCTTCTTGAAGGGTCGCTATATAAATTTTTGAAATGAATAAATGAATCGATATTCGACAGCATGTGCAGTGAATATCGTATTAAATTGATTACAGATGGTTAGCATACAACAGCCGCATTGTTGTCTGGCGAGAGTGAAAACCAACGCGAGTCTGCCAGCAGCATCTTAATGTCAAGTTGCAACAGTAGATACATACATCACTGATTCGCAATTCAATTCCTCCAAACCCAGAGATCTGCACTGCTTGCTTGTTATCAGTTAAAGCGCTATCGGTAGAGAATAATATATAAGCCTATATACATGTAAGATATTATCTTTCTTTATGCCGCAAAAGAATCTCTCAACAGTAAATTGTATGTTATTGATACATGGACCTAGGAACAGAGCCCTCTCTGTCTGTCGCTGACTTTGGCGTCATCTGCTTCTGCTCTCGTGTAGCCTACTATTATAATTATTATCTGCGATGTTGCATAAAAATCTGCGCCACTGGTTTTCCGATGCCAGTGCCAGACCCAAGCGTGGATAAAGGAGGAGGGCGACAGTCTAATCATTTTTCACATTTTGTATGTTTGTATGTGCACTTGTTATAGCGCCCCTTCAAGCTCTCACTGCTCAGAGGCGCTCTCGAATGCAGAGCGGACACTGCATCGGAGTTTCACGCCAAAGCGCTGAGCAATTGTGAGTGAAGGACTTGCCCAAGGTCCTTACACGGCGAGGTGGATTCGAACCCCGAACCACCGCGTCCCATGTGTCGTTAAACATGTAACAAGTATAAAATGTCGGGCGATCCCTCCACAGAACAAACTCTTTCAGAAGTTTAATTTAAGTTTGGAGCCCAATATAATGAACTCACTGGTTGCGACGTCGGTGAATAGGCCTATCATTCACCGAACTAACGAACTGCTTGCTGCTACGTCTTCATGCTCAACGATAAATTGTATTTTGTTGATACATGGACACTTGAAGCATAGCCTGCTCTGTCTGCGCTGCCTTTGGCGTCATCTGTTTCTGCAAAGCTCGTTCATATAATAGTTTTATTGTCTGTGATGCCGCATAAAAACTCCGCCACTGGTTGTTTATACTGCCGCTGAACAAACCCTTTCAGAAGTTTAATTTAAGTTTGGCGTCCAAACAGACTCACTGGTTGTGTCGTCGGTGAGCATCATTTACAAAGCTAGCGAATTGTTTGCTGTTACGTCTTCATGCATTCGATATCAAAATAATTATTGCCCACGAGGTAGGCTATCGTTTAACTAGTATCAGATGGAACTGATAAAAAACGCCCGATTTGCCAAAGAAACTGAGAACCTCGCTTTCCGCGAGTACCTTACAAGTAATATCTGATGGTAGCAGACACTACGGCATGCATACACTAGTGCACAGGCATCCAATCAAAATGTCTGCAAAGAGACAAACATCTGGTAGCAGTGCATACTTTGAGTGCGTAATAGCCTGACCTTAACATTGCTCTTTTAATTAGTATCAGATGGAACTAATGCAAAATATGCCTACTTGCATTGTCTCATGAAGATAACAAGCTGTTAGCAAAGTAACATCTGTCGGCAGCAGACACTATTCCACCCAGACACCAATCCATAAGCAACAGTTGAACCAACAAAAAGTGAATTCTCATTATTCAATTACAGGTCTGTAGAATCTCTAAAAATCCACACATCCACAACATTTTAAAACAAGTACAAGGAAACAATCTGTTGCCACAATAATTTTGATATTATTTGAAACCATTGCTGGCCATGGTTTTGTAATCTCTAAACTCATGGGCCTAGAGTAAAATCTGATGGCATCAGACGCTACTTTTGCTCCAAAGAAATCTATATCATGGTGGTCTTGACGATGCGACGTCGCAGTCTGGACTCGGCAAAGCTGGTGGACGAGTTCAAATTGAGTTGTCGTCTAGACGACAGAATAAAATAGAAATTAAGACACCAACTAACCAGAGTCAGCTCTAGTTAAAGATTTCGTGAACTTCATAACTAACTTGCAATCGAACGACGTATAAAAGCTTAATTAAACAGTGTAGGATTCGAATCAACGGCTGCTGTTGCCTGACAATATGTTTCGAGTTTTTTGTGCGGAGAATGTTTTCTTGGCCATCGTCATTTTCAATACGATAGTCTGTAAGTGAAATATTGGTTTTTTCAGTTTTGCATGCGGTATCGTCATAGGCGTAGGAGATGGGGGTCCAGGGAGGCAAATGCCCCCCCCAAATTTCGGGCAAGTCTAATTTTTCGGGCAAGCAGACCCGGAAAAATAAAGAAAATTCTTTTAAAAATTTACTTTTTTATATTTTTCCCGGTCGTTTTGCCCGAAAAATCAGACTTGCCCGAACAAAAAGGGTCGTCAGACCTTTCGGGCAAAAAGAAACGGGAATTTTCAGAAGATTTCGGCCGGATGACTAAAAAAAGTCGTCAGAATTTTCGGGAAAACGTAACGGGAATTTTCAGAAGATTTCGGCCGGATGACAAAACATTTTTCGGGCAAAAGTATCATTTTTGCCCCCCCCCAACGCTGAAATGTTCCCTACGCCTATGGGTATCGTAATATGAGTTTAGATTTCACTATTATGAAGTTTGCATCTTCACGAAAATCTAGCATAAGTGATTCATAATGTCACTTGTGATTTTATTCCGCAATGAGTTAGACAGCCAGGGCCGTAGCAACAAATAATTTGCCCCTCCGAACATGCATCCGGGGTAGTGGGTTTCCTTACACAGTTACACTGCAGAAATGTGGCCACCGCTGAACATAATTATGTGGGGGTAGCGGGTTCCCTTACAATGCAGAAACTGGAAGTGTGGTATTTATCTATAAAAATAAGCATACAGGGTTCAAATTAAGCATACATATAGGCCTACATTGTACACAATCATATTCCTTATCTCCTTTTGTCAGAAAAATCCATTTAGATGGTGCAATAGCGTCAATAAATGCCACTTAAACAACACATTCTTTGTCACTTTAGTGACGCCCTTCCTTGCGGCGCCCTCCAGTCGGAGGGTACGGAGGACGGTCGTACGGCTCTGGCAACAGACTTTAACATTTTGAAATCATTTTCAGGGCCTCTTCTTGGACCCTGTCTGAGCTACTGTTCCATGATCTGAATCATCTTGTTATTTTTATGCTGTCGATTATTAGTTTCCGATAAGGTTTTTGAATTAAAGAGAATTTATTACCAGCTACCTACACCTAGTATTGTTGTATGTGGACTTGTTATAGCGCCCCTTCAAGCTCCCTACTCAGAGGCGAGTGAAGGACTTTCCCAGGATTTTTACGTGGCGATTGAGGTGGATTCGAACCTGCAACCATTCGGCTGCAAGGCGACAAACATAACCCTATACCACCGAGCCCCACATATGTAATGTTGGGCAGATGTACGTTTATCGTATGTAATTGGAAATGGACAAATAAAAAAAATCATTTTCTTTTCACCCCGGCAATAATGTTGAATTTTACTATTGAGTGACAGACAGTTTGAAATTTTAAATAGGCCATATCATAGGCGTAGGGGACATTTCAGCGTTGGGGGGGGCAAAAATCAGACTTTTGCCCGAAAAATTTTTTTTCGTCCGTCCGAAATCTTAAGAAAAATTTCCGTTACGTTTGCCCGAAAATTCTGACGACCTTTTTATAGTCATCCGGCCGAAATCTTCTGAAATTTCCCGTTACTTTTTGCCTGACGACCTTTTTTTCGGGCAAGTCTGACTTTTCGGGCAAAAAGACCCGGAAAAATAAAAAAGTACATTTTTTGAAAAAAAACTTTTTATTTTTTCGGGTCTGCTTGCCCGAAAAATCAGACTTGCCCGAAATTTGGGGGGGCATTTGCCCCCCCTGGACCCCCGTCTCCTACGCCTATGGGCCATATGATAACAAAACCGTTTTGAGGTAGCCTATCATGTTCACTTTCATTCATAACAGTTAGTTTTCTACTTAAACCGCTTAACAAGGACCAATCGGAGGGACTGATGCTGAAATCGACAGATTATGCACTGTGGTGTAACAGAATAGGCTATTATATTAAATAAGCATTAATTGTGTGTAAGCCTAAGCATGTTCTATACCATCACCAGCTGCCTACGCCGTGCCCCTGTTTGCATTGCATCAAAACAAGATAAGATACTATTTTGAAATGCTAAATATATTTTAGGTTGAAACATCATGTTTGTTTCACATTAATGATATGTTTTATATTGTTCACAAAAGTCTTTTGATGATGGTGTCATTGGCTGCTAACAACTGATTTGCTGTAGCTGGACAAGAGTCACCGAGTTCTTCAAACAGTCAATGGACAAACACAAAGACTGACGATGAAGAAAATGAAAGATCAGCCCAGCCAAAGATAACTTACAAACAAACCACATCAGACACTCAAGTTACTTCTCAAAGCCATGCACCATTCCCATCTGACCATAAGGTTTCATTTCGTACAACCATTGACCCATCAGCCGAAGCTTCAAGCAATAGTAAATCATCAAACGACAGAAACACTGCACTCAACACACATACACCAATCTCTACTGAAGTCAAAGAAATCACTAAGATCACAGACATAAAATCCAAAGCAACGGATGAAGTCGTAGATGAGTCCACTGTCGCCATGACAACAGATGACGCACCGAAATCATCTTACGCTTCGAGGCCATCAGAAGGTAGTATTCCCATACCTTTAAAGATTGTTTTATGGGCAGGTAAGCTTACCTACTATAAATAATTGCAATTCCCTTTTCCTCAACATTGATTCTACACAACTGAAGCGTATACAACTCATTCAAAGTTCACTAGCCAGAGCCGTCACCAGAACTTCCAGATATCATCACATCACCCAAATCCTGAAATCACTCCATTGGCTAAAAATCTCAGAACGAATCCATTTTAAAGTCCTATCCTGTCCCTTAATCTACAGCTCAGCCAAGATATCGTAAACTCTTCGTAAACTCTTCACCATTCAGCCAACCCGATCATCCTCTTGACTCACCCTTTCTCGACCTCCTGTCACTAATCATCTCAAAATCTCCAACCTATCCATATCAACCACTATTCCACACATCGGGAATGCTCGTCATCCCGAATTCCGCTCAATGCCCGTTCCTGCTCCATCTTTTCCGGTCAAACACCATCACCTTCCTACGCTATCACTCCTCGGGATTTCCATTCGACTCTAAACTGTTAGCTGAACATCGGATGGTTGGCAGCGCTAAGTTGAAGTCTTCGAAACTTAACAAGCCACTGACACTCAGTAGCATTGTCTCCTACGTAGGTCTACTGTACAGTACCTGTCAGTTCAGTTGCGATGCTTTTTCGCGAGAGAGCGGTCAGTATTAACGGACGACCTGTTGTCTAACAGTCGCAAATATCTTAGCACCGACCTTATCAAATACTAGCGTATCCGGCCACGCATTGCTGTGGCTGAAAAAGAGCATCCAACCATCCCTCCTTACCTCCATTCCATCTCCCCTCCCCTTCCCTCCCCTCTCCTCCCCCTCCCCTCCCCTCTCCCTCCCCTCCCATTCCCTGCCCTCCCCTGCCATCCCCTGCCATCCCCTCCCCCTCCCTGCATCCTCCATATCTCCACTTCCTCTTCGTCTCGCTCCCTCCCCTCCGTTCCTCCCTCACACCATCCCTTCCGATAGCGATGCGGTTAGCGCCCTAAAGCTCTTCAGCAAAAAGGCCGCAATGGAATCTTAAGAAATGCGCTACATAAACGGAACACACATTTGAACCACCATTTGAAACGGGCCCGAATTGGAAGGCGAAGCTTACCGACGGGCGTATGTGTTGAAAACGGTCGAATTTGCAAATCTTTTACAACAAAAAACAACTTTCACTTCGATTCGACCGATAAAAAACAACTTTCACTTCGATTCGACCGATTCCGAGTTCAAATTCAAACCGTCCATAATTTTGCGTTCGCCGAAATCGGGCGCGTTTCAAAATGGTGGTTCCGCAAGGCTCATATGGCGCATATTCAACTCGGAATCGGTCGAATCGAAGTGAAAGTTGTTTTTTGTTGTAAAATATTTCAGCAAAAAAGCATTATGCAAACCCGCGCCTATTGGAACGGAACGTTTTGCTGCAATTTTGAAAATAATAGGTCGAGCACTTACCGAGATCCTTGGTCCCTAAGATTCTTGCGTACGCAGTTACATTTTTATTTATATAGATTGACCTATTTAATTATATTAGCATGACACATGCTGCTTTCTACTAGGCTACTTTGCACCCATGGCAGGGTTCTGGAACTGATTGAAACTCAGAATAAGTATCAATTTAAAATAAATTATGCGCTCCAGTCGGGGACCTATGCCAATAAAAAAGGCATCTGCACTCTGCTTGCATGACCTGTTGGCCTAATTGTATAATTTTGTAGGAGGCTTTAGTCTGCATTTATATGCTCTTAGCCTACTGAGCTCATAACACTGGTTAGGCCTACTCATCTAACTCTGATAGACCTGGATTTCTAAAAAGTTCAGATCTCTTCTTGAAGACGATTCTAATCTTGAATTTAGGTTGCTTGCCTTTTGACGATTCATCTGAAATTATTAACGACTATATTTTAGTAGATTGTAGGCTATGTCCTATATTGCACTGACCCAACATTTGTTACATCACGAAGTCATGACATTGAGGGCAGCGTAAATTGGTAATGGCGTAGGCTATCGAGTGACTGCAGTGCAGGCGTACCGGAAGCATTTAATGAAAATACACATGGTAATTGATCCATGGGAGTCCCGCAACCAATCAGACAATGAGCTTGAATTTGCCTAATGAATATTCATGTTTGGCCTCTAGCCAGAACTGGTCCAGAAGTAAGAAGGACGCTTCGAAACTTCATGTTTTTTAGGAATAATTCGCTTCATGAAGCATAGGTATGAAAAGAGTTATCGTAATACACGCATGTAAGTGATATTGTGATCTAGTGACATTGCGTGTGTGCAAGTAAATTTGGAACAAAACGTGATTCTTACGAACGAAGCGGTGTTAAGTCAGTAGGAACTTGATTTCTATTTTAGAATGGAAAGTTCGTGTTGGAAATTGGATAGTTTATTAAGGAACTTTAGACAAGAAATTAGGGTGTCTAACTGGCTGGGCAACATCAAGGAGTGGACTGGATTGACATTGGGAGAAATGATGAGATTGACGGAGGACAGGAAGCGTTGGAGGAACATTGTACATGATGCGGCCGACCCTCGGATCGAGGATGGCTGAGAACAGAACAGAACACACCTAAACTTTGCAACGAAATTTCGCGACACACCATGCAATCGTCAGGGATGGGCAAGTAGTAGAGGAGATCTTCTCCTGGACCAATCAAAACAACAATTAAGCTAATTGAAAGTGACAGGTCTGTATGTTATGGTCCAGGAAAATGATTAATTACTTCTTTGATCTATATAGGAAACAGTCTGGTCTAGGAAACTGCCTGGTCTGGAAAAATGGCTAATTACTTCTTTGATGTATATAGGAAACTGCCTGGTCTAGGAAAATGATTAATTACTTCTTTCATGTCACTGGTCCAGGAAATAATGCAATAGCAAACCCATATTTATTGTTTTGATTTACGCCCTTTGATGATGACGAATAACATTTCTTTGATCTACTCTGATGGCTGCGTTTCCCTTACAGGCAAACCAACATTCCTGTCTGTCTGTCTGTCTGTGTGTCTGTCTGTGTGTCTGTCTGTCTGTCTGTCTGTCTGTCTGTGTGTCTGTCTGTCTGTCTGTCTGTCTGTCTGTCTGTCTGTCTGTTTGTCTGTGTGACCTCTTTGTATACAGCAGACGTGTACAATAAATTATTATTCCTTCACAAGGCATTGTGCCCCCAATAGCTCCACATTAGGCAACGCCTGCACTCTTGGACACTGTGTAATAAATGAAAATATGTGTCTGTCTGTAACAACAATAATTCTGCATTTCTTAACATTTGTAAAAAATCAGCCAAAATTTCGACATTTTTAAAAATCCCACAAATTCAAACATTTATTATACACCAGTTGATGTATGCGACACCGCTCTGTCTTTGCAAGCACAGCGAAAATCTTTCTCATAGCCAATATCATTATACTAGTACACACATATTGTGCATTTTTGAAGTCTTTATACTTCACTACAATATTTTCTGCTTGACAGAGTAGTTGAAATTTATATTTCCACACATACTGGACTCTGACTTTACATTCGCATTTGTACGTCTATGAAGTCTTTATACTTCACTGCAGTATTTTCTGCTTAACAGATGCAATGTACTATGGTGCGCATAACTCTATAGCAAGAATAAGCGAGATATTGGACAATTCTATACTCCCGCAATCTTTAAAAATCGAATAATTTCAAACATTTATTATACAACTTTCCATGTGTACGACATTCGGAAGCACCACGGCGTCAGCGGGAGCAGCAGTCACAACAGCGGTGGCAGCGACAGCGCACCGACCTCCTCTTCTTCCTTCAAGTCTTCCACTCCTCCTCGATTTGCAGTGTGTTGGACTTAGAAAATCTCGCCCTTGCGGAGCATTTGGACTTAGAAAATTTCGATCTTGCAGTGCGAACTTAGAAAAATTTTGATTTTGCCATGTGTTGGACTTAGAAAATCTCGCCCTTGCAGAGCATTCGGACTTAGAAAATATTAGAAAATTTCGATCTCGCAGCATGTCAGACTTAGAAAAATTTTGATTTTGCCATGTGTTGGACTTAGAAATCTCGTCCTTGCGGAGCATTTGGACTTAGAAAATTTCGATCTTGCAGTGCGAACTTAGAAAAATTTTGATTTTGCCATGTGTTGGACTTAGAAAAATTCGAAATTTCATGGCGTTCGGACTTAGAATATTTCGACCTTGCAGAGCATTCGGAATTAGATATTTTTACTCTTGTAGTGTGTGGGACTTAGAAATTTTGCGAACTAAAATCTTGCTGAACTTAGAAAATTTTACTCTTGCAGTGTGTTGGACTTAGAAAATTTCGACCTTGCAGTGAATTTGGACTTAGAAAAAATCGGACTTAGAAAAATTCGACCTTGCAGAGCATTCGGACATTGAAATTTTCCATCTTGCAGTGCGAACTTAGAAAGTTTTGTGAACTAAAATCTTGTTGGACTTAGAAAATATTACTCTTGTAGTGTGTTGGACTTAGAAAATTTCAACATTGCAGAGAATTTGGACTTAGAAAAATTTGGTCTTATAAAAAATTCGACCTTGCAGAGCATTCGGACATAGAAAATTTTGATCTTTCAGTGCGAACTTAGAAAGTTTGTGAACTAAAATCTTGTTGGACTTAGAAATTTTTACTCTTGTAGCGTTTGGCACTTAGAAAATTTTACTCTTGAGAAAATCTCGTCCTTGCAGAGCATTCGGACTTAGAAAATATCAGAAAATTTCGATCTCGCAGCATGTCAGACTTAGAAAAATTTTGACTTTGCCATGTGTTGGACTTAGAAAATCTCGACCTTGCAGAGCATTTGGACTTAGAAAATTTCGATATTGTAGTGTGTCGGACTTAGAAACAGTTTGATTTTTGTCGTATGTTGGTCTTAGAAATCTCGTCCTTGCGGAGCATTTGGACTTAGAAAATTTCGATCTTGCAGTGCGGACTTAGAAAGTTTTGTGAACTAAAATCTTGTTGGACTTAGAAAATTTTACTCTTGTAGTGTGTTGGACTTAGATCGCTCATGCGTATTGTGGGTGAAGGAAATTTTTGAAAGTGCTGTGTCGGAGCGTATTCGACTTTAACTTCTACGAGTCAAAGCCTGATCTAATTGGGAAAGCGTGCCACGTCGTCAGCCTCGCCGCTGGGTCCGTGGTCGTCCGTGAGGGACGGGGCGCCCGCCGCCGCCGCCGCTGCACCGCACGAAGGTGCTGCCGGGTGATTTTGACCGGTGAAAATTTCGGACTTAGCGTTTTCAGAGTTGACGAATGTAGATTTCTGCTAAGTTGTGCACGCCTGCTAACCCTAAACGTCTTGCAAGTTGCCACTTGTAACCCTAATTCGTGTTTCTTCGTACAATATTTTCGTATTTTGTCAAAATTGATGACATGTTACATATATTGAACACCTTTGTTTGCCCAAACCTTAAGAATGGCACAGCCTCCTCGCCACTTTACTTCACCAACTTAACGCTCTCAACTCTAAAAATGACTTGTAATTTGCTGCTTGTAACCCTAAGTTGCGTTTCTCCACTCTCTAAGTTCGTAATTTATCAAAATTGCTGACATGGCACAAATAATGAAGAGTCTTGTTTTCCACAAACTTAAGAGTGGGACACTCTCCCCACTCCTTTACTTCACCAACTGAATACTCTCAACCCTTAAAAGTCTTGCAATTTGCTGTTTGTAATGCTAAGTTGTATTTCTTCGCTCTCTAAGTTCGTAATTTACCAAAATTGTTACCATGTTGCAAATAATGTACGACATTGTTTCCAAAAATCTAAGAATATGCGCTTCGCCCACTCCATATTTCTCCAACTTAACACATTCTACACACATTTTCTGTGTTTATACTTCGTAAATTACAAGTTTGACTTCGTGCAATGGCAAAAGTTCGTGTCTTACATTGAAAGGCCAATATTTTCTAAGTCCAAATTCATTGCAAGGTTGAAATTCTCTAAGTTCAACACACTACAAGAGTAAAATTTTCTAAGTCCCAAATGCTGCAAGAGTAAAAATTTCTAAGTCCAACAAGATTTTAGTTCACAAACTTTCTAAGTTCGCACTGCAAGATCAAAATTTTCTATGTCCGAATGCACTGCAAGACCGAATTTTTATAAGTTCAAATTCACTGCAAGGTCGAAATTCTCTAAGTTCAACACACTACAAGAGTAAAATTTTCTAAGTCCCAAATGCTGCAAGAGTAAAAATTTCTAAGTCCAACAAGATTTTAGTTCACAAACTTTCTAAGTTCGCACTGCAAGATCAAAATTTTCTATGTCCGAATGCTCTGCAAGGTCGAATTTTTTCTAAGCCCAAATTTTTTTAAGTCCAAATTCACTGCAAGGTTGAAATTTTCTAAGTCCAACACACTACAAGAGTAAAATTTTCTAAGTCCAACAAGATTTTAGTTCACAAAACTTTCTAAGTTCGCACTGCAAGATGGAAATTTTCAATGTCCGAATGCTCTGTAAGGTCGAAATTTTCTAAGTCCAACACACTACAAGAGTAAAATTTTCTAAGTTCAGCAAGATTTTAGTTCGCAAAATTTCTAAGTCCCACACACTACAAGAGTAAAAATATCTAAGTCCGAATGCTTTGCAAGGTCGAAATATTCTAAGTCCGAACGCCATGAAATTTCGAATTTTTCTAAGTCCGACACACTACAGGAGCAAAAACTTTCTAAGTCCGCACTGCAAGATCGAAGTTTTCTAAGTCAAAATGCTCCGCAAGGACGAGATTTCTAAGACCAATATTACGACAAAAATCAAACTGTTTCTAAGTCCGACACACTACAATATCGAAATTTTCTAAGTCAAAATGCTCCGCAAGGACGAGATTTCTAAGACCAATATTACGACAAAAATCAAACTGTTTCTAAGTCCGACACACTACAATATCGAAATTTTCTAAGTCCAAATGCTCTGCAAGGACGAGATTTCTAAGTCCAACACATGACAAAATCAAAATTTTTCTAAGTCTGACATGCTGCGAGATCGAAATTTTCTGATATTTTCTAAGTCCGAATGCTCTGCAAGGGCGAGATTTTCTAAGTCCAACACACTGCAAATCGAGGAGGAGTGGAAGACTTGAAGGAAGAAGAGGAGGTCGGTGCGCTGTCGCTGCCACCGCTGTTGTGACTGCTGCTCCCGCTGACGCCGTGGTGCTTCCGAATGTCGTACACATGGAAAGTTGTATAATAAATGTTTGAAATTATTCGATTTTTAAAGATTGCGGGAGTATAGAATTGTCCAATATCTCGCTTATTCTTGCTATAGAGTTATGCGCACCATAGTACATTGCATCTGTTAAGCAGAAAATACTGCAGTGAAGTATAAAGACTTCATAGACGTACAAATGCGAATGTAAAGTCAGAGTCCAGTATGTGTGGAAATATAAATTTCAACTACTCTGTCAAGCAGAAAATATTGTAGTGAAGTATAAAGACTTCAAAAATGCACAATATGTGTGTACTAGTATAATGATATTGGCTATGAGAAAGATTTTCGCTGTGCTTGCAAAGACAGAGCGGTGTCGCATACATCAACTGGTGTATAATAAATGTTTGAATTTGTGGGATTTTTAAAAATGTCGAAATTTTGGCTGATTTTTTACAAATGTTAAGAAATGCAGAATTATTGTTGTTACAGACAGACACATATTTTCATTTATTACACAGTGTCCAAGAGTGCAGGCGTTGCCTAATGTGGAGCTATTGGGGGCACAATGCCTTGTGAAGGAATAATAATTTATTGTACACGTCTGCTGTATACAAAGAGGTCACACAGACAGACAGACAGACAGACAGACACACAGACAGACAGACAGACAGACACACAGACAGACAGACAGACAGACAGACAGACAGGAATGTTGGTTTGCCTGTAAGGGAAACGCAGCCATCAGAGTAGATCAAAGAAATGTTATTCGTCATCATCAAAGGATGTAAATCAAAACAATAATTATGGGTTTGCTAATGCATTATTTCCTAAACCGGGCTCTTTTCCTGGACCAGTGACATGAAAGAAGCAATTAATCATTTTCCTAGACCAGGCAGTTTCCTATATACATCAAATAAGTAATTGGTCAGCATTTTCCTAGACCAGACTGTTTCCTATATAGATCAAAGAAGTAATTAATCATTTTCCTGGACCATAACATACAGACCTGTCACTTTCAATTAGCTTAATTGTTGTTTTGATTGGTTCAGGAGAAGATCTCCTTTACTACTTGGGCAGTAAAAGTTCTTGCATGTTATTATAGATTGCATAATGCATTATTGCTGAACAGACATGTAGGAACTAAAGTAGCCTAGGTTTGTGCAATCTCAGCATCACCAGGGTGATCCATAGTTGATCTAGTCTCAATGCCTATGCATCATGATCTCATGATCAACTACTAAGTTCAATTTAGTTGTCACTTATTAAAACTGGTGCAAATGTTAACATTCTAATGTAATTTATATAAACTATTTGGACCTTTTGCATTTGGAACACTTTAGATAAATGTAGTTTGATACAAGTAAGATCTGGTTCACTTTATAAAAAAAACTGATTCACTATATCTTAAAATTCAGGTAAAGAGAACCACTGGACATTAAAACTTTGAATTGATATTTGATCCACTCAACTTCAACACCAGTCCAGTTTAACTGCATAATCTTAAAGAGCAATCAATTCTCTTTAAGATGATGTATTTGAATCCTTGGTACGATGCTTCTGAAGGTAGCAAAGTGGCCCGAAGTGAAAACTGGTTCACTTTATCCGAAACGACCCTAATTTAATTGAGTAATTGAAATTACGTAATTTAAATTACAATAATATTGTAATTGGTAATTTGTAATTTGCTGCTCCATATCAAAGTAATTTGTAATTTGTAATTCAATTACATTTTTTCCTGTAATTTGTAATTTCAATTACATTCTGCAAAATCAAATTACTTTTGGTCGCTACTGGTGGCATTTTCCGATGTCGTTACTAGCAAATAGCAATTCATATGATTTTTTCTTTTAGTTTGGTCTGCAAACTATATGCAGGTAGCCACGTAGCTTAAAATATGGACGAGTCACTGTCGCAAAGAATCTTAACAAATAATGAGCATCTAGTGGTCATAAAGGAGACTAAGAGGAAGAATTTTATGGTTTTAGTGTGCAGCGTGCAGTGACCACAAAGTCAAGCACAAAGCAAATTTTTTATGTTATCTTGCAGCATATAGAAACGACAGAAAAGGAACTAACAATGCCTCATAGCTAACCAACTGCTAAAAATTGTTTACTCGATTTAACACTGCCCTGCCTTGGTCTGCACCAGTAGAGACTAGAGAGGCTCTTTAGTTTTACAGGCATGATTGTAAGGCCCAACAGACAACTGCTATCAAATAACTTGTTTGAACAGCTGCTGTTTCTTAAAGAAAGCTAAATAGACATTTTCTTACGCAATAAATAATAATACACAAAGAAATAAGGGGAAAAGGCATGCACTTCCTGCCTAAGGTTTTTTTATTCCAATGATTTGAGCCCCAAAGTAATAAAGTAATTTGTAATTGATGTAATTGAAATTACGTAATTTGTAATTTTTTAATTTGAGGCTCTGAGTCAAAGTAATTTGTAATTTGTAATTCAATTACATTTTCTCCAGTAATTGGTAATTTGTAATTCAATTAGCCTACATGTTGCCCTGTAATTTGCCCATCCCTGGCAATCGTCATGTGAACATCGTTAAAAATTAAATTAGGCGTAAGCCAGCTTAGCAAATAGGCGTTTTCATGAAATCTGCCATTTCGCAGTTGAACCGAGTTGAACAGAAATCACTTTTACAACATATATTTGCTATTTACCGAACGAACGCAACCAAGATGACCTAATGAATATTAATGATGTAGTAAATGTTGAATATTCATAGGGCCTAAAGCAGTAAATGTCTTTAGCGACAGCTATTGGTTGCGAGACTCCCATTGATCAATTACCATGTGTATTTTCATGAAATGCGTCCCGGAATGGCAAAATCAAAGTTTGCAGCCCTATAATGCAGAGAAATGTTTCTAGGCCTAATGCAGAGCTTCAGCGGGGGCGAATTTATTTCGAGGCGAGAATTACTATTTTAATCTCGGTATGCACAGTTGCACACTTAATTCCAGTTGTTTTCAACATGTCCTAAATAACTGATCAATCAAATTCTGAATAGCCTAATTTGGACGAAATAATCTAGCAAATCATTCCAAAGTTTATCAATCGTTTACAATTCGTCGCCTCAGAATTATCTTCGCGTATCTCCATTTTTTTCTTCAAAATCGAGTTCAGACTTGATTTGTAGAAAAATTTCTCTCTCTTTCATCATTTTAATCGTTAGGAGATAGGCTATGACAAGTCGTTTTAAAGATATTCACCGAAAACTACATTGTCGTATATCTATGTTCAGGATTGTTTGGTCGTATCTCCAAGTTTTACTTGTATTTTGTCCGTAAAATTTCACCAAAACTTCAACCTCGATTATTTCAATGGGGTGGAGATGCGCAAATATAATTCTCAGGTGACGATATTTCAAAAGATGGGAGGATGCGATACGGGAGGACATGAAACAACTCAAGCTGAAAGACGAAGACACTAAAGACAGAGGAAAGTGGAAGAGGCGGATCCGAGTGGCTGACCCCTCCGTTGAGAGGGATTAATTCAAGCCTGAAGGAAAAGAAGAAGAAACGAAGGTGACGATATTTCAAGCAGCAACAAGCTACTGTCGAATTGGATATAACCCTACGACCACATGAAACTGAGTTAGCCTACTGATGGATATACGACAAAGTGGTGTTTTATGAATTCGAAGCTACATGTACTGTCACAGTACTGTAACAGTATGTCCATTTTTTAGAACATTTTCCAAAATTTTACAAAAACCATTCTAAGTTTTAGGCCTAATTTAATTTTAGTGCAACATCCTTTAATCAATGTCGATGCTTTGATATGAAGCCTTTGCCTGAAGTTTTATTGCACTGAATATCTTTTTTGCGCCCAAAGTTGCAAAACTTCTACCTCGTTTTTCTCGGAATTCAAAGAAGTGGAGATACGCGAAGATAATTTTATGACGAGGAATTATAGTGAGTATGGGCAGGAAATCGTTGTAGGCCGCCTACAGTACTGTGAACTGTGGGACGTCAGCAGACTGCGTAAAATATAGGCTACGCACAGAGACTGCACAACGCAATCAAAACATTATGTGGACTCGCTTCTAGTTACTTTATATCACATTGCGGATGGTACAAGATTACACCAGCGATTGCAGGGCATATCGCTTTTTATATAGGCCTACTATATAATAATCAAGGATCTTAACCGAATCTCATCTGGATACCACGAAATTAACTTCAACAATGTGTTAAATATCAAGACGCAATATTAATTGGCAGTACAAATTCAAATTCAGACTTTCTGCTGTTCCAATTGCAGAATACATCATCAGTTCGGTGTGGAAGTCGAGTCAAAATTTTTTGTTTGGCGGGAATGTGATAAAGCTGAAGGGACTCATCTACGCACTGTGTGGTATAATATACAATCCAGATGAAAAATTTCTATTTGAGTTATATTTATGTTCCTTCGACGATCGCTTTCCCTATGACCTTCTAATGATCAATGTTGTTGAAGAGGTAAGTCATCCTGTAAATCTGATTGCCATTGGCAACACGAGTCTCATTTTCGTTCATGATTATTGGTGCAATTGCATCTCGAAGATAGACACTGAAAGCTATAAAGTTGAGAAATGGCTATCGGATGTAATCTATAGACCCTATCCATGGGGGCGAAACACTTTTATGTCAGCAACCATTAATAATCATATACAAGTGATGAAGATAGATGTAGGCCTAAGTAAAGACATGATGTTCCTCGAGACTTTCAATCTAGAAGCGAAACTCGTAAGCAATGTTTCACTTCCCATAAAATACCCATTTCACGCCATTCAGAAACCTAATGGAGAATACATCGTTGCCCACACATCAACGAATATCAAAGACAAGTTTGTAAGTTTCTTCACCATTGAAGGACAACTTATCTGTCAGTTTAGTATCCGAGAATCAGTTTATTTCAACGATGTTCTGTGGTTCTCGAATAGAGACCACTTTGTATATGTGGTTGAAATGATGAGTGGAAACTTATTCGTGTTTGACGAATATTATACTCGAGACAAGAACGCAATTGATATTACGGTAACCATCAGCAGCGACTCCAAAAAGAGAAGTTTAAAGGTTTTCCGAAACCCTGAACGGCGTATCAAAATCAGACAGTATAGGGAAGAAATATACAAGAAGAACAGTTACTTACATCTGGTTTGGGATGATAGCACCAGTGGTTACATGAAGCCTAGGAAACTCTTAGTGGAGATATATCCTCCTGACACAAAACCTCTAAAGTGGAACCAAATGGGTCGATTACATTTATGGCGTTGGTATCACGATCCAACGTGGAATCAGTTCATTGAGATTTCTCATTCGGGAAGTGTGCTTGTTTGGACATTTGAAAATAACTAACTTCAGCGCAAAGATGGGTAGGCTACGAAGCATTTGCACATTAAGAATGCACGCAGTTAATCATCGCCATCTGCTTTTCTCTTGCTGACAACACTAAGTCACAGGAGGGCAAACTGATGCATTAGGCTAAAACCTATGGCATCAGATGAAAAATAGTTTTCTTGCACCAACGTTTGTTATTCATCAAAATTCTACGCAATGACATCACATATCGACTTGTCTTGTCTTCAACCTTCCTCGATTCGAGGGTTGGTCGCTTAATGGACACGCCTTCGCCACTTTTTCCTGTCCTCTGTCTCCTTCAGTGACCGCTCGAATGGTATAGTTCCATCCACGTGATGATATTAGCGATCCATCCCATCCTCGGTCTTCCCCTTGCTCTTGCCCCCGATATAGTACCATGTAGCCTACTATTTTATTTTCTATACAGCTCCCCTGTTTCCTCATCAAATGACCGAAGTAAACGAGTTTCCTTCTTTTTATCGTGTTCAACAAGGTTCTTTCTGTTCCAGTTTTCTCCAATACCCATTCGTTTGTTCTTTTTTTCCGTCCATTGTACTCTCAAGATCTTTCTTAGGCATTTCATTTCAAAAGCATTTATTCTGTCTTCTTCTCTCTTTCTGATCGTCCATATCGACTACGAGTAGCTATATCTTCATGTTTTAACTTTTCTTTTTCTCTCTAATATTTGCTGTAAAATATGTTGTGATTTGAATCTCTGCTATGTGTCACTGGCAGCACAGCAAATATTTGCGTGAAATGACTTCTCGTTATAATTTGAATGAAATCAAAGAGGACAGTTTCGTTCAGTGTAAGCCATCTGCCCATAATTCAATAACATCATTCTTTATTTACGCTGATAATTTGCTCCGTTGCAGTGCCGATGAACATTCTCATGCCCCAAAAAGCGGTTTATGATAATATTGCGATAGCGTTATTCCCATTGCAAAATCATGTTAATACTTGACTCTCAACGTCGTAAGAAATACATAATTCGACAATTATATAGTGAACGATTAACTCCGCTAAAGGATGAAAGTTTAACGATACTGCATTGCAGATCTGAGAACTAGTTATACTAACCACTTTCGGTTGAAATGTCTTCGTTAATGTACTTGCTCCGTTGTCATCCATCGCTCCAGACAATCAGCGAATGCGAAGCAGAGTAAGCTTATTGTTTGACCGGGGAAATGGACATCGTGTATTTCACAAGTCTCAGAACTTCGACTTATTCGAACAGTTAGGTCGCTGAAGAACAGAGTCTCGTTTGAAAGCGTAAAAATATTGACCAAACACAAAAATCTTGATTAATGATTTTGTTTTATAATTTGTCTTCCAGTATGTTTGCATGATATTTTGACTTGCATTTTTTAATTACATCTAGCCTAATCATCGTATTTATGTTCGGCAGTAAAATTTTCTTTGCTCCATTATTTTGACGAAATTATTTATCTTATACTTATTATATTAATTTATCTTTTGCCGTGACTCACTTGCTGTATAACCAAACAATGCTTTTTCATTCGTTAAATAAAAAATATACACACATTCTTTTAAATAAGCTTAGTCAATTATAATTGTCCGTTGATACGAATGACGATGAATAATAATGACGACGGCAATGACGACGACGACGACGATGGTGATGATAATGATGATGATAATGATGACGATAATGACGATGACGACGACGGGAACGACGACGACGACGACCATGATGATGAGGATGATGATGTAATAATCCTTACATGTAATTATATACTACAATAATGTTATCTTCTTGTCAGGATTTTGTATTTAGCGACGCCTCTCTGCGAACTCGGCTAATCTCAGAATCGAAAGTCTCAAGTTATGGAGATCAATCTTAATCTCGTTCTCGTAATAAATGAAAAGAAACTCTATTAGCTGAATCTGTTCTAACTACAGATTTCTTATCTACATGTAACTCACAATCGAACGGAACCGACTTCCACAGTTTTGGATTCGCACAACTGCATGATGATGATGATGATGATGATGATGATGGTGATGGTGGTGGTGGTGGTGGTGATGGTGATGGTGGTGGTGGTGGTGGTGGTGGTGATGGTGATGGTGGTGATGGTGATGGTGATGGTGGTGGTGGTGGTGGTGGTGGTGATGGTGATGATGATGGTGGTGGTGGTGGTGGTGGTGATGGTGATGGTGATGGTGTGGTGATGGGGATGATGATGATGATGATGATGATGATGATGATTCTCTGCCCGAAGGCAGGTTCATTGGTTTTACGCCCCTGGGGGATGAGACGAGTGAGGTGGTTTCTCGTTGCCTTCCCCACAGACAATGATGGGTAAGCAACTTGCCCAAGGTCGCTCCACAGGAGCTTGCGCCCCTGCGTCCCACACGTGCTAGCTCGAGATTTCTAAACCTCTGAACGTCAACTACCTACCCTGGGCTTGAACCGCAGTCCGTTGCAACCAACAGACAAATGCCGCTCTCGCTTATCGGTTTAGCTAACTAAGCCAGTTCTGTACAACTGCATGACAGTTATGTTTTCGATTATTTTCTACGGCGAATATTTACTTGGGTATCGTAATTTTTAAAATCATAGTCGGTAAGTTGAATTTTCATTTTTATTCATGTGCATGCTCAATCTAACTGATATTATCTTCAAACAAACCTAATGCAACACTGACTCAATCTAGTATCTGATTTTGTTGACGCAATGAATGCGACTGACTTTGCCCGTTTAGAATAATTTGAAGCGCACGTTCTTGCGGTCTTTTATGAGCTACGGGGCTGTATAATCACTATGAATAAACTCGTCATTATTGATTCTGCTGTAGCCTAAAGTTAATTTTGAATTAATAGAATGCATTAAATGGATTTCCGTTTTATTAAGAGCCAATAATTATACAAACCGAAACCACGCATGACTGACCGGTTAAATGAATTTTTATGCAATAACGTCATTATGACGTCATTGTTGTGACTGGAAGTTTTATTCTTACAAGAGATTAGACTAAATATAGGGCATGATTTAAACATAGTTTGAATTGTAAAAATCGATGTATTACATGTAGTATTTATTTTCATATTTACACAATGATTCCCTTTTCCCCGGACACAGTGTATGGCGTCGCATTTGCACTTAACCATTGTTATTAATATTATTATGAACACCTGCAGCATGATAGGCCTAGTCTGTTTATCGTAATCGTAATATCGAGACTTCTACAGTATTATCGCTGCCTTTAGACTCATCTGTTTTCGCGTAGCGCATAACGTGGTTATCGTATATCAGAAATGTAGCGACGGAGCCAAAGTGAATCACTGGTTGTGCCGTGAAGGAGCAAATTTTGTCTTCGTGCATTCGTTAGCAAGAGCAGCTTAGATCGTTTAATTCGTGACAGATGGAGCTTATACAATGACCGAACTGTCAAAAGAAACTGCGAACTAAAACGTCTGCCAAGAGATAAATATCCTGAGGTTATTATAAGCTAGAGCACAAGTAGACAACACCCAGCCTCAATCGTGTAACTAGCATCAGATGGAACTGATACAATACCAACATTGTTCAAAGAAACTGCGACTCTCTGCAAGCAAATGAACATCATTCTGGTTTCATCAGAAAAGCAATAGTAGGAACTAGGCAGATATTAGCGCATAGGCCTAAGCCCCAAACAAACGTGACATCCGTTTGATCACTTATTATTACTTTTCTGTAGAATCGTCCGAATAAGGATGTTTGCCAGTAGCCTAAGTGCAAATATCTGTTTTACGTGTACATGGGCGCATTGTAATCACGGATCAAATTTGAATATTAAGCTAGCAACTATAAAGAAAATCCAATCTAAACTAGTCATCATCTCGTTGCGATTTTTGACGCAATATCCGTGACTGCTTAAATTGGCTTTTCTATACACATCTCAGTAGCTGCCTCACTTTCGAGCATTTCGGGTCTGGGCTGGGAGTGCCTCTGAGTAGTATCGCCATCTGGCACGTAGACTAAATTATAGTCTAAATATCATATAAAAAAATAACATCACTAAATCCGGAATTCATTTCCTCCAAACCCAGAGATTCGCAATGCTTGCTTGTTCTAAGTAAGCGCCATTGGTAGAGAACATTAAATTTTATTTATGGCTGCCAAAGAATCTCTCAGCAGTAAATTGTGTGTTATCGATACAATGTCATAGACACTTGGTACATAGCCTACTCTGTCTGCCGCTGCCTTTGGCGTCATCGGTTTCTGATTAGTGTGAGATGGACTGAGAAAATACCCACTCTGTCCAAGGAAATCGAAAACCAACAAGTCCGCAAGTAGCTTACAAGTGATATCTGATGGCAGTAGATATTACAGCGTGCAGACACTAGTGCAGGGGCATTCTATCAAATGTATGATGGCAGCAAACACTAGTGTGTAATTGCCAAACCTCAACATTAAACTTTTGACTTGTATCAGTTGGAGCTTATGCAATAATCTGCATCTTCTCGTGAAGATAGCAAGCTGCTAGCAAAGTAACATCTGCCGGCAGCAGACACTAGGCCACGCATACACTAGTGCATAAGCAACCAGCAAACCGTGACCTACCATTAACCAATTATTACAGGTCTGTAGAATGTCGAAAAATTCAACATTGTAGGTCTGTTCATATGAATATCACCCTAGCACATTCACAACACTATACAATAAGTGCAAGCAGGGCAATCTGTTGCCACAAATAATATTGATATTATTTGAGACCACGCAGAAACTAGCGAACACAAACAAGCAACCAGCAAACCGTGACTTCCTACTAACAAATAATAACAGGTAGAATCTTGAAAATTCAATAGTGTCGGCATAATTATTCATGTGAATATCGTTCCAAAACATCCGCAGCATAATACAACAAGTGCAAGGAAACAATTTGTTGCCACAATAATATTGATATTAGTTGAAACCATTGCTGGTCCCAGTTTTATAATCTTTTAACGCATAGACCTATAGTACAATCTGCCTATCTTTTGGTTCTAAATAAATCAATATTGTAGTGGTCTTGACGATGCTGCATTGCACTCTGGGCTCGGCAAAGCTGTAGATGAGACAGTGTTGTTGTTTAGAGGACCGAATAAAATAGAAAGACACTATCTAATCAGAATCAGATCTAATTAATTATTTCGATAGTGAACGCCCTAACTAACGAATAATTGAACGATATAACAACGTGTAAACAGTGTAAGATTCGCAACAACATCTGTTCCCAGACAAAATGTTTCAACTTTTTTGTGCGGGGAAGATCAGCCCAGCCAACGATAATTGACAAACAAACCACTTCAAACACTCAAATTGCTTCACAAAGCCATGCATCATTCCCATCTGACCCAAAGGTATCACTTCGTACAACTATAATTGACCCATCAACTGAACCTTCAAGCAACAGTAAATCATCAAACGACATAAGCACTGCGCTCTACACACCTACACCAATCTCTACCATCAAAGAAATCACTAAGATCACAGACAGAACATCCCAAGCAACGGATGACGTCGTAGATGACTCAACTGTCGCCATGACAACAGATGACACAACGAAATCATCTTACTCTTCGAGACCATCAGAAGGTAGAATTCCAATATCTTCTTTATAGATTGTTTTATGGACAGGTAGCCCTACTATTGCAAATCCCTTTTCCTCAACACTGATTCTAGTTTCTACACATCTAAAGCGTCTCCAACTCATTCAAAATTCATTAGCCAGAGCCGTCACCAGAATTCCCAAAATCATCACATCACCCCAATCCTGAAGTCGCTTCATTGGCTAAAAATTCCAGAACGAATCCATTTCAAAGTCCAATCCCTATTCCTCTTAAATAATCTCAGCCAAGAGATCGTAAACTCTTCGTAAACTCTTCACCATTCAGCTCTGCCCTTTCATTCTCATGTCTCACCATTTCTCGACCCCCTGTCACTACTCATCTCAAAATCTCCGGCCGGACCTTTTATCAACCACTGTCCCACACCTCGGGAATACTCGTCATCGCGAATTCCGCTCTATGTCCGTTCCTCCTCCATTTTTCCGGTCAACCACCATCACCACCCTACGGCTATCACTCCTCTTACTTTCTCCATTCGACACTAAAGACTCAACTGATCTTCCGTCTTCCAACTCTCGACCTAAAAACCACCCACCTTAACAGCCTCTCTGACACCTCTTATTCTTTAGTATCGTACCCAGACTATGACCTCCTGCGGAATACTCTTTTGGCCATCAGTTGCTCTTCTGACTTGACACAACACTCGTAAATAAGCTGGTGCTCTACACCATGGGCGCCAGCAGATATGGGGCAAGAGAGGCACTTGCCCCCTGGAAAGTTGATTTTCCTATTTTTAGTTACTACCTTTGGTGTTTCACTAATGGTTTCACATGCTTTTCTATAAATTTTATATGACTGTTCCCCATTGCCCGCTGAACAGGAAAGACTTTATTTAAGCGGGGATGAAATGTTCCCTCTCAGTCCGGAAAATTTACTTAAGATAATTTTTTATTATGATTTCCTGGGGCAAATTTATTCTGACGGCGGATAATCTGTTTCGAAATAGAGTCAACGGGGGGAGAAAATTTGAGATAAGCTCTGTCACGCTATTATAATATCTGGCTAAACTTTTAGTTACGTCCGCGATGTTCTGTAAGCCTACATGTAGGCCTAGGTCCCTATGTTTAGAATAACATTCACTGGCGTGCTATCACGTCCAGAGTATAATAAGGACGATTAGGCCTATTGCAGCTGCAGGCAGATGTTTTCGTCTGTTGTTTGTTTGTATATGCACTTGTTATAGCGCCAGTTATGCATCCTACTCACAGGCGCTCCCAAATACAGGGTGGACACTGCCCTCGTCTAGGTTAAAAACGCCCGATGCCAGTCATTGAGAATGATCTAGAGTTATAGACAGTTAGTCAACTGTGGGGCTTCAATACACCGACAAAATAGATGGCGAATTATTCGCTTGCTACCTATATATCTATTAGCAGTTGTAGATAAAAGTTTCATCTCCTACCCAGGAGAAACCGTTCAGTTAACTAGTTTTTACGTGACATCTCAACACCTATAATAATAGTCTTAGCTTATAGCTAACAGTTACTCTTGTTCTTCTTTGCGTTCTCTGCCCCTAGGCAGGTTCGAATGTTTGACGTCTCCATTATTTGGATTTGTCATACATTTAACTTGGGAATTGTAGGGAGTTGGTTTCCCGATGCCTTTCTCCCGTTGTTTTTAAGGTTTTTTAGCGTCGATATCCTCTATCGTCCGTCCTTCGGCTTCTTCGCCCATGGGGCATCGCATATACCGGCGATTGCTCGGTCGCCCACCACGCACTCTGTTAAAACAGGGGGACCACGATGATGTAGCGTGGTTGGGCATTTGGGTAGAAAAGGCTATTTGAAACGCTTGCTTGCCCCACCCCCCTCCCAATAGCTAACTAGGCGAAGCGAATCTACATGTAAATAGAACAAATTGCTTAACTACACAATCGTCATTGTCATTCATCTATTATAATAATATGCATTGCTTTGTTAACCGATGTCGTCCAGTTCTGTATTATTGCAAATAAAGCAGTCAACGGCTCTGATTTGTTTGGCGCATTTTGTGTGGCCATAAATGTTCAAAATCAGAAGAAATTTTAGACAAGGCGTTTCCACCGCCAAATCATCATCATCATCGTTATCTGTGGGTTAACAACCCGTAGGTGTCCGACGCCACTCTCTGTCTGAGTCTGTCTCGCATCATGCTTCCCAGCTTCAACCGGTCCGGTCAGCAGGTCCGCTCCATACCATTAACATCTTGGAGCCGCTAGACCACCTTGTCCGATTGAAGAGAATATTGGGAGAGAAGTACGAAGGACAACCTGGGTAGGCTATAATTAGCCTAGGTAGGCTATAATTCACAATCGTAATCTCCAAACCTTATAAATAGAGTGCCACTCGAAAGTCAAGCGTAGCGTGGGCGCCCGCAAAACTTTTTCAAGGAGGGGCAAAACACAATGGTCACGTTTAATTTTTTTAGCAAGAGTAAAAAAATTCAAAACTAAAAATTAGGAACAGGTTTTTCTCACAGAGTTTTCTAAACGTAAATTTCTCAGTTATAATTTGTGCAGGCCTATCGTTAGTATGGACCTAACATTTGCGCTTTAGTGTGAAGAAATTAGTTAGGGGCCTAAGCGTAACACTGCAGACGTATTTGGCAACATCATGCGCTTCCAAATTGCTAGACCATATCCGTCATAGCCTGCAAGAAAAACATGTCCTAGACCTAATAGAGAGTTTGGGGGTTTGTGCATTTATTTCGAGGGACTACATATTTTAACACCGGTGTAAAGGTTTCAAACTGCCCCCTGCTAAACATTACCCCCTGCAAACTGTAAATTGCATCAATAATCGCATTTATTGCACTAAAAATAACAGAAAAGTCATCACGATTCTTGTTTTGGTCTGAAGATTTTCATCCGTCATCCCACTTCGTAGTTTGTTATCAATATTTTCATCTGTAACTAAAATACTAATCGCCGCTGAAGTTACAATGGAGAAATGGCTTCGAGGCTATTATTCTTTTTCGGAAAAATTGATTACATACCATGATGATTGATGCAAATGATCTAGTGTCGGGGGGTAATCTGAAACCGGTTTCAAGTTACCGGGGGTAATGTTTAGGAGGGGTAATTTGAAACATTTAGGCCTACACCGGTAGGCCTATGCACATTTAGGTAAAGTTATTTCCAACAAGTTATAAATAACTGGTCAAATTCTGAATGATTTTGACGAAATAATCCCGAAATCATTCCAGAGTTTATCGATGATTGTTGATAGTGACGTGAGCAACACTGAGCATTGGGCAGAAAATCACTGTAGGCTACAGTAACTGTTGTTACAGTGAACTGTGGGCGTCTGCGTCAATTAATTATACGCAAGGAGACTGCACGACGCAATCAAAACATTCTATGGACTCGCTTCTGTTTGCTTTATAATAATATTATCACATTGCGGATGGTGCAGGATTAGGCCTACCCCAACGATTGTAGATCATGTATATAGCTTATATATATATATATATATAATTATATATATACATAGGCGTAGGGGAGATTTCAACGTTGGGGGGGCAAAAATGAGACTTTTGCCCGAAATTTTTTTTTCATCTGGCCAAAATCTTAAGAAAAATTTGCGTTACGTTTGCCCGAAAATTCTGACGACCTTTTTTTAGTCATCCGGCCGAAATCTTCTGAAATTTTCCGTTACTTTTTGCCCGAAAGGTCTAACGACCTTTTTTTTATTCGGGCAAGACTGATTTTTCGGGCAAAAAGACCCGGAAAAATAAAAAAAAGTAATTTTGTTTAAAAACTTTTTTATTTTTCCGGGTCTGGTTGCCCGAAAAATCAGACTTGCCCGAAATTTGGGGGGGCATTTGCCCCCCCTGGACCCCCGTCTCCTACGCCTATGTATATATAGCTTATATAGCTTATATAGGCTAATAGTCATCTCCAACAATTAATTGAATATCAGAACGCAAAGGCAAAAGATCTATTAATTTGGCCTATAAATAAAAATTCATACTAATACTTTCTACTATTCCATAATTCCAATTGCAGAATACAACATCAGTTCGGTGTGGAAGTTCGGTCAATATGTCGGTTGTCGTGGGAATGCGATAAAGCTGAAAGGACTCATCTACGTACAGTGCGGAATATACAATGCAACTCGTATTCTCTATGGGAATAATCGCCCTAAGTGGAATTTATGTGCTTTCGACGATCACTTTCCCCATGATCTTATAATGATCAATGTTGTTGAAGAGGTAAGTGATCCTGCAGAGGTGATTGCCATTGACAACACAAGTCTCATTTACATCCGTGACGAGTCGTGCCGGTGCATCTGGAAGATAGACACTGAGAGCTACAAAGTTGAGAAATGGTTATCGGAGTTACCATTCTCACCGTTCAGTCTATGGGGTCCAAGGTCTTATACATTTATGTCAGTAACCATTGATAAGCATATACAGTTGGTGAAGATAATTGAAAACATGATGTTCCTCGAGATTTTCGATCTTGACGCGAAACTCGTAAGCAGTGTTTCATTTCCCAAAGACATAAAAAGACAATTGCACGCCATTCAGAAACCTAATGGAGAATACATCATCGCCCACGAATCAGCAGATTCCAAAGTCAAACTAGTAAGTTTCTTCGCCATCAAAGGGAAACTTATCTGCCAGTTTAGTATCAAAGAATCAGTTTTTTTCCACGATGTTCTATGGTTCGCGAATAGAGACCACTTTGTATATGTGGTTGAAATGAAGAATGGACACTTATACGTGTTTGACGAATATACTCGAGACAGAAACACAAGTGAACTTACGGTCACCATCAGCAGCGACTCAAAAAAGAGACGTTTAAAGGTTTTCCGAAACCCTGAACGGCGTATTAGAATCAGACAGTTTGTGAAAGAAATACACAAGACGAAATTGCATCTGCTTTGGTTTGATAACAATTATAGGCCTGATGACAAACTGTTAGTGGAGATTTTTTATTCTCCTGACACAAAATCTTTAAAGTGGAACCAAAGGGGTCGCTTACATGTATGGGGTTTTTATCACGATCCAACTTGGAATCAGTTCATTGGGATTTCTTCTTCTGGAAGTGTGCATTTTTGGACATTTGAAAAGAACTAACTTCAGGGGCAAAGATGAATGGGCTACGAAGCATTGCACATTAAGAATGCACATCACCGCCATCTGCTTTTCTGCTGCTGGCAACACTAGGCCTAAGTCACAGAAGTGCAAACGATGCATTAAAACATATCGCTTCAGCTGAAAATAGCTTTCTTGCACCATTGTTTGTTATTCAACACATCGACTACGTGTAGCTATATCTTAATTTTTAAAACCTTTTTCTCTCTATGTAATATTTGCTGTAAAATATCTTGTGAGTTGAATCTCTGCTATTATTTTGTGACTCACTAGAAGCACAACAAATATTTGCGTGAAATGATTTCTCGTTATAATTTGAAGGAAATCCAAGAGCACAGTTTCCTACCGTGTAGCTATATTGGTGTCCCGTCAAAAGCGCGCCGACAAAAGCGCGCTCGGGTCAAATGCGCGCCGACATAAGCGCGCGGCTTGGACCAAAGGCTGTACTTTCACTTCGCCTAACATAAATGAAAGTAATACCCACCTAGTATTACTTCTCACCTACATGTACATGGGCCAATATTCAAAGCCTTTCATCAAGGCAATGATTCACAATTGATGACAGTTGTTTGTCCAAAAAATTAATAAGAAATAATTTTAATTGCCGACTGACGAGACTTCAAAGGAAACCGAAAGATTCAAGGAGGTTCGCTATCTATACTGGTTGCTTACTTGCTCAGCTTAAACTACGGCAACCAATGCAAAGCAAAACGGCTATATAACTTAATTTTGTGGACATGAATTTTCGTCCGTAGTTCATGTTATTTGCAGATTTGCTCGGATTAGAATGGACTCTTAACAATATAATTTTCCCAAAACTTTTAATTATTTTTTGAACATTAAAATTTTCTCTCGTTTGCATACTTGCCAGATAATTACACATGAGTTTGTTCTTGAGTTCTTTCGTTTTTTTGTCTGTGTATGTTAGTCTTTATTTTGTTCACTGCGCGCTTATGTCGGCGCGCATTTATCCTGCGCGCTTTTGACGGGTCGCTTATGTCGGCGCGCATTTGTCGGCGCGCTTTTGGCCTGCGAGCTTTTGACGGGTTACCAGCTTTATTCAATAAGATCATCCTTTATTCACGTTGATAAGTTGCTTCGTTACAGTGCCGAAGAACATTCTCAATTTCTCATGCCACTAAAAGCAGTTTATTATGATTACCAGCTAGAGATAATGCGATCGCGTTATTCCCATTGCAACATCATTTTCACACTTGACTCTGAACGTTGTAAGAAATACACGATGTTACTATTATAGTGAACGATTAACTCCTCTAAAGCATGAACATTGAACGTGCAGCGATACTGCATTGAAGATCTGATAGGTAGGTTGTCTATTATAATACTAACCACTTTCGCTCGAAATGCCTTCGCTGATGTACTTGCTCCAATGCTCCAATGTCATCCATCGCTCCAGATTGAATGCGAATGCGAAGCAGAATACTATTCGACCTGCACATTGTGCACAATGGACATCGTTTATTTCACAAGTCTCAGAAACTGCGACTTATGCATCGATAATACTCGAGCAATTATAGGTCACTGAAGAACCCAGTCTCGTTTGAAAAGAGCGAGAATCTGATGTTGACCTATGACTAAAATCGTGACTAAGATTTTGTTTTATAATTTGTTCCAGTATGATAGTTAGCCTACATGATATTTTGACTTAGCCTATATTTTTTAATTATGTCTAATCATCGTAGTTGAGTTTAATAATACAAGTTTTCTTGTTCCATTGTTTGGCGAAATGTTTTTGTCCTGTTATTATATGAATTTAACTTTTGCCTATAATAGTAAAACAATGCTTATTGATTCGCTAAATTAAAAAAGTTAATAAAACGACATTCTTTGTAAATGTCATTATTGTCCCTTGATGAGAATGACGATGGTGTTGAGTCATGATGACGACCACGATGATGATGATTCATTCATTCATTCATTATTAGCATTTATATAGCGCCTCTTCAAGGAACTACTCAGAGGCGCTCCCAGCCCAGCCACGACCAAAGAAAAAAGACTTAAGAGACTTTAGAAATAAAGATTGACTAGACAGGTGGAGGAAATGGAGGTTTGGGGGAGGTCATTCCAGATTGACGGTCCCACAACCGAGAAGGCTCGGCGCTGTCTGGTATATAGCTAAGCGAGCCCGTGGAACAAGCAGTTGTCCCTTCGCAGCGGAGCGAAGGGCCCGACGCGCTTCAATGTCAGAGGACGCGCAGATAAGATGATGATGATGATGATGATGATGATGATGATGATGATGGTGGTAGTGGTGATAATAATCATGATGACGACCACGATGATGATGATGATGATGATGATGATGATGATGATGATGATTATGATTATGATAGTGGTGGTGGTGGTGGTGGTGGTGGTGGTGGTGGTGGTGATAATAATGATGATGACGATGATGATGATGATGATGATGATGATGATATAATAATATTCATTTTATTCAACAATCCGGTTGACAGACCGCAACCGGTTACAGTGTAGGCCTACAATTATACAGTTAAAACAATTCACAAGAACGGAGATCACAGAATACACAAATCTTAACCGTACGACCTGGACAGACAGCCTGCAGTACATTGCGCTAATAGCAGCCTACAAAGCATATCCGCCCAACGGAGGCTCGAAATCGATACCTCTCGCAATCTACGCCAGCGTGCTGTCCATTAGGCCTACTATTATAGCAGATGATGATGATGATGATGATGATGATGGTGGTGGTGGTGGTGGTGGTGGTGTTGGTGGTGGTGGTGGTGGTGGTGGTGGTGGTGGTGGTGGTGGTGGTGGTGGTGGTGGTGGTGGTGGTGGTGGTGGTGGTGGTGATGATGATGATGATGGCAATGCTGGAAATGAATCTTCTGCCACCCGAGGATTAGATGGGTGTACATACATGTATGACATTATATGTACGCACGTGTTATATTTATGTATGTATGTATGTACATGTATTGTTTGTATGTATGCATGTATGCACGTATATATGAGTATTTATTATAGCGCCCTTTAAGATTACTACCCAGAGGCGCTCAGGAACACAGCGCAAACACTGAATTCGAATTCCACGCCGAACCGAAGCGCAAGAGCAATTGCGAGTGACGGACTTGTTCAGGGTCCTTGCGCGACGGTTTAAATGGATTAGAACGCGTGACGTTCTGCTTCCAATTCACCGAACATACCACCGCGGACCACAAAGTGGACAGCACTTCCATAGAGTTTTACCTATAGGAAGTGTAAATGATTCGTTTTTTCCGCATCAACTTCATCTAATGGTCTGCAGGCATACACTGTAAATTGTATATCTTGCCGCTCCTCAATTTAGCACATGGGAAACCATTTCAGTTGAGGGCGGAGTCAAAGTGGGCTCACTAGTTTTGAAGCGGGATTCGATTGACAGAACTAGCGAACAACAGAGTTAAGTGTGCGGCAGAATAATTATAGTCAACATTGCAAGAGCAATCAAAACCGTTTAATTGGTTTCAGATCGAGCTAACACAATGCCAGCAATGTTTAATTCAATTCAGAACCAAGCAACTTAATATATCTGATGACAACAGTAGGCCTACTGTTACAAACAATTATAGTCGTGAACACTGAACAGTCAATAAATGTGGCCTCCCATTGACCCATAATAACTGGTTGCTTGATTATTGGAAGTTCTTGTGCATGGGCTACTTGTGAATATCCATCAAACGCAATCACAAAATGTTGCAGTGTTTGTGTGGAAGGAAAAAATCTGTCGCCGCTGCGTGTTTGATACAATGCAAAGACCATCGATGGTCATAAATAATCTTTACGGTTATGTAGGGCCTAAGTCTGTACTACAATAGCTTCTTGTTGTCAGGATCTCGTATTTATATGTAGGCCCACATCGCGACGCCTCACTGTGAACTCGGCTAGACTCGGAAACGAGCGCCTCAAGTCATGGAGATAAATCAGCTGAATCAGTTCTAACTAGAGATTTCCATCTTAAGTTGTCTTAACTAACTCACAGTCGAACGCCACCGACTTCCACAGTTTTGGATTCGCACAGCTGCATGACAAAATGTTTCGATTATTTTCTACGGAGAATATTTTCTTATGCGCCGTCATTTTTAAGATAATTGTCGGTAAGTTTAATTTCATTTTTTGCATGTGCATGTTCAATTTAGTCATTAAGTCGACATCCTAAAACAAACCTAATAGCCCTATCCTAGACTCAATCTCATTTCTGATTTTGTTGACGCAATGAATACGGTTGACTTTGACCGTTTGTAGCCTAATCACTTTAAGCGCTTGTTCTTCCGGTCTTGTATGAATTACGGCGTTATAGGCCTAATTATAATAGATTATTTCATCATTGTGGATTATGCCATAAAGTTAATTTTGAATTAAAGAGAATGCATTATCATGCACCTTAGCCTGCTATAATGTTTTCTTATTTGTTGTCGATGGTGGAATATGCTTTCGATGCAGTCAACTGCTTTGTTGTAGTTGGCCAAGAGTCGCAGAATTATGCAAACTGCGATTTGACTAACACTTGCTTGGAAAAGACAACTCAAGAATCAGTAAACGAAAGATCAGTTAGACCTACGGCAAAGATGATAGGTGACAAACAACCTTCTTCAAACACTCAATTTACTATTCGTACTTTACAAAATGAAGCACCATTCCAAACATCCTCCAAAGTTTCAATGCATTCTCCGGGTGAGCCATCGACTGAAGCTACTCGTGACAGTAAATCTACAGGTGACATTGACACTGCACTCTACACAACAACACCAATATCTATAATCAAACTACTCGCAGAAGTAGCAGACGGAAAATCTCAAGTGGCAGATGACGTTGCAAAAGTATTCACTGTCGCAATGAGAACGGCTGAAACATCGAAATCAGCTCAGAGCTCGAAGCTTGCAGAAGGTAGAATTTCAATATCTGCTAAAATTACAAAAAAATTATTTGTTTAGCCTATAATTATTGTATATTTGTAATTGCATGTAGTAACAGTTTTACAGTGAGTCGACATTGGAAGGTTTCATTGCACAGAATGTGAATGACAACATGCATGGTGGTTGGACTTAGCGGGTGAACATGAAAACTAACAATTATTTGCATGTCGATTTGAAAGAGTTCTTGAAGTGTCTGCAAATTGACTAAAATGACTATGGTCGTGTGCGTTATAACATGCATTGTCAGAGTTCTTTAAATATCGCGATAAACGTCGGACTTTCATTTCATTGGCGGCGGAAGAAAATGAGCGCTTCTCTATTTTACGACAGTGGAAAATTATGAATGACAACATGCATGGTGGTCGGACTTAGCGAGTGAACATGAAAACTAACAATTAGGCTATTTGCATATCGATTTGCGATTCCCATTATTTTTATGTAACTGCAATCACAATAATTGCACATTCATGAAACGTCTTTTTAACTCTTCGGAGGTGAGGTGACGCATTAAAACGAACACAGTCTCAGTAGCTCTCATATAGCCTAATGCCATTCGGTTTTTCTGCTTTTGGTGTAATTTTAATAATATCCAATTATCGCGTACGAGTAGGCCTACCCGATATTGCATTAAACATTTTAAGAGCAAGTAATTTTTCACGCACTAATCGCACGCGTTAATCGCGATGAATCATCGGCCATCCTTTTATGTATAAGTTCATTCCAACCACGATGAACGTTATTAATCCATACTGGTGACCACGATTTCTATAAACAACCATGATGCCCAGACGCAATCTTTGCTGTCACGGCAACTTCATATTTTAGTGTTTGTTATTGCAGTTTACACTATCAGTGACGGGTGGACGTTTGGTGAAGCTCTTTCCTGTACTGGGGATGTGATCAAGCTGAATGGTCTTATATACGTACTATGCGAAATCAAAGGACCGAGCTACTCTGGGTCTAGGCTGAATTTTTATGTTTACGATGATAACATTCCTCATGATCTTCTAATGATAATTGTTTCGGAAAGGATTAGAAGACCTGGAAACATGTTCGCCTTTGAAAACTCGAGTCATTTTTACGTTAATGATGATGATTGCAAGTGCATTTGGAAGATAGACCCACTTAACAATAATGTTCGCAAGTGGTCTATGGGGTCAGTGGTAAGTATATCATTAGCCAATGCCAATCATCTGCTGTCGATGAGGCGCATTAGAGACACTATGCATCTCGAGGTTTTAGATCAACGTGCGAAACTCATAAAACGTTTTCCGTTTCCCGAAGACTGCCTCATTCTACTCAATGCCATTCAGAAACCTAATGGGGAGTTCATCACCGTCCAGTACTTAGACTGGAGGCGTGGCATGCGTGTAAGTTTCTTAGACACTGACGGAAGAGTTATCTGTCAGTTTAGTCTAAAAGAATTTGTTCCTATAATAGATGTTTTATGGTTTTGGAACACACACTACTTTTTTTATGTGGTTATAACTTCGAATGGGCACTTATACGTGTTCAATGAAAACACCAGACACAGGAATTTAACCATTCTTAGTGTCACCATTAGCAGCGACATAGAAAAGAATGGCGTGGAGATGTCCCGAAACAATGGAAGGCGTATGATTATCAGACAGCCAAGTGTGGCAGATATACACGGGCGGCGCGTGCGGCTGGTAACGAATGATGGTGTTACAATAGCAAATGTTTTATTCGACATAGACCTGTATATATCGGAAAGAAAACCCCTAATTTGGAACCATAGGGGCCGAAAAAAAGAAAATGGCTTGTACTACGATGCAAGAAAGAAGGAGTTTGTTAGGATTCAAAAGATTTGGCGTCTAAAAAATCTTAATCAACATAATTAGACCTACACCCATCTGACACAGAAACTCTAAAGATGAGTAGACTATAATGGTTTAATTACATAAAATTCATAAATGGATTTTTTTTAAACGCGAAGAAAAACGAGTTCGTTAATCAGAGAATTTCGAGTAGGCTACGCGGACATTAGGCAAAGACTTAGGCCTACCTGAGAGGCAATGATGAATAACGACCCATTCGCAAATCCATTACACCCGTAATGGATAGTTAAACACCCCAGCTCTACTTTTCCTCGCAAATAACAAGTTTCTGAATAGCATGCGAACACTCACTAGTTGCATGTATGTCTTTGTTGCAAGCCTAGTATTATGTAGTGTAGGGTATAATTATTATATGTAGGCCTATGGAGAGTTGACATTAATTTTCTTGAATTAACTATAGGCCTAATTAAATTTAAAAAAATATTATCACGATGCGTGTTTCCTTTGTATTAAATGTTCGCTTGTTTTCTTCAAGAATATTCTGCTAAATACGCTCTGACTTTGTCCCGAACCAACAAACAAACACGATAGGCTTACAATTATGGCAGTAAACAATTCTTTAACATAATTTGGTTAAAAAGGGGGTGTCAGAGGAGAAGATGATATGGATGGAAGAGCGGGAAGAACGGAAGGTCGGAGGGTGGGACAAGATGAAAACGGGATGGATGTCGTGAGTGTGAATGAAAAGAGAAAACAACTGATGCATGGACACTGTAGTGAAGCTGTGAGACTGACGGTGAGAAGCAAGAGTTGTCTATCTTTCTCGCTTCCATCTCGCTGTCTTTCTTTCGGTCTGTGTGTGTGTGTGTCTCCCTCTCCCTCTCTTTCTCTCCCCTCTCTCTCCCTTACTCTTTGTCTGTCTGCCTGTCTGTCTCTTTATATATTATATATATATAATGTCTCTGCCTGTCTGTCTGTATCTCTCTCGCACACACACAAACACACACAAACACATACACAAACACACACAAACACACACACAAGCACACACAAACACTCACAAACAGGGGCAGCGGCGTGTCTAGCGGAGGAAAGAAAGATGCAGAAATACCATGCATTTCTAGACACGCACGTTTGTATACCCCTGGCCCTGGAAACATTGGGCCCCATCAACAGCGCAGTCCTCAATTTGATATCGGACATTAATTTGGTCGCCACCTCACACTAGCTACTGGTGAACCGCGAGAGACCATGGCCATTTATTTCAGAGGCTGTCTATCACAATTCAGCGGTTCAACGCCGTAGCATTTTAGTGGCTCCTATTAATTATAGAAGACCTACGCCCGAAATGGATGAGGTTTAGCCGTTCCAGGCACATTGCTTTTATATTTTATAAGTCCACGTGGCAACAAAGTAGGCCACCTCAGGGCAAAAAATAAAATAATAATCAATCAATCAATCAATTCACTTTATTGCAACCAAAAAAACACAAGATGACAGCAAAAGTACGGTATTGCATCAAACTGAATGAAAAACAGGCTATTATTGTTGGAGCTGTAGGCCTATTAACCGTAATAAATTATGTCAACAATGCAAGACTATCGCAATTATTACTGCCTTGCTGTTCACTGATCCAACGCATCCTACAGCGAAGGAAATGCTAAGTCGACCTTTGACAATTAGAATTATTATTGCATTAATTTTTTAGCCTAATAGTTATTAGTCACCAACAAAACACCCCTTTTATGGATATTTCTGTGTGTTATAAGTTTAATTATTCCGAGTTCGTGAAATAATGTAAATAAATAACCAAGTAAGTCGAGCTGTAAGCTTATTATGCCAAACAAATTTTTTCGAGGGCAATGGTCTCTGTTGTCATAAGCCCTCTTCGAATCTGAATCGATCCATCCAGTTCATGAATCAACAACGTCTTCAGACCGTGTTTGTAGGCTGTATTCCCATTTAGGCTATCAATCGTGCTACCCAACAAACGCACTAGTCTTTATAATGACGCCAGTTCGTCTACATATTTTTCGATGGCCAGTACAAAAAAATTCGTCTAATTGGTATCAGACGGAGACGATACAATACCCGCACTGTCTGCTAAAACAGTTCAATATCTGGTGCTAGTAGACACTGCTGCATTATTATAAGCAGTCAATTATAGAAGTGGCTAAAACAGTTCAATATCTGGTGCTAGTAAACACTGCTGCATTATTATAAGCAGCCAATTATAGAAGTGGGTTCTGATTGATCAAAAGCTGAACTGATCCGCAGGGCATCGGAAGTTTATGCTGTTTTAACATCGGATATCGTCACAACTGCGTGACAACATTTTCAAAATCCTCGTCTAGGCTACCACCCTGAAGGTCACATGTGTTTTATATATTATGTTGCTCGCTGACAGAATAGATCTTTGTTTGATGTGTCCCTTTGATGTCTGACGCCTCGCTCTGGACTCAACCAAAAGAGAACTGAAGTTACTGAAAGACACGCATTGAGAGTGGTCTTAAATAAACTCTGGCTACAAATTTTGACGCTGTACGTCTTATCTAGTTTAAGAACATACGCCAACGACTTGAACAGTTTAAAATAATAGCCTAATTGTTCGCATCAAATGTTGCCTGACAAAATGTTGAGAGTATTTTGTGTGATGAATCTTTTCTTAGCCATCGTAATTTCTAAGATGATAGACGGTAAGTAAAGTTTTTTGCATATGTTTTATGCGTGAACCACAATTTTTTCAGCTTGGATTCGATTTGATAACTTAATTTACTTCTTCAACTAAATAAAAACCATGGGCGGAGACTTAGGTGAGACATGGGGGACGGTCCCCCTTGATGGTTGCGGTGGGGCACATAGGTGCAATCACGTCCTAAAAGTTGGGGAGGACCATAATGAATCACGTCCTAAAAGTTGGGGGACCATAATAATAAAGTTAGGGGACCACTCAAAAGTTGGGGGACGCGTCCCATGGGTCCCATAGGGTGGTTGCGCCTATGGTGGGGGACGGCCTATGCATTGCCCCTCGTTAAGTGTTAGGACATGTACACTTCACGAACATAGAGATCTTCCAACAAAATATTAATGGCGCAATGACAAAAAAGGTTGCCAGCTATTTTGGTTGGGAAAAATTGTTATGTTTCTGAAGAAATTCCGACCAAATGACTAGAAAAGCCAGCAACATTTGTGACAGAGAAATTTGGTTTTTCCTAAATATTCCGGCCAGATAACCAAAAACGGTCGTCAGAAAGTATTGCCGGTGTTACGAAAAGGAGTATCCCCCTGAAAGCTATCCGGGGGAGATGAATTAATCTATCCCCGGATGGAATTAACCGGTCTAGACTATCCCGGGGATAAACCATTCTATCCCATTTTTGAAAAATGCGTATAACTGAAAAATTTAAACTCTAATCAAAATTTAATGTGGCCCTAATTGTTTTAAATGTCCTAAGCGATGTTCAGAGAAAGGCAACTCGAAATTATTTAGTGACTCTAAGTGTTCTTATGTGTTTTAAATGTTCTAAATGCTATAAAATCAAAGCAAAAAATTAACTAGTAGGAATAAACATACCCGCTAGTGTCATTGGTCAAAACAAAGCATATGAACATGAATTTGCAAAAATAAATACACGCGGAAGTGGCTTTTTTATACTTTTCTTCATTTTGGGGATACGATTAACACGGGGGATACTCTCATTCGTGACACCGGCAAAACGATGAAAAATTTCATCGGCAACTCAGCCATTCGTCCGCCCAAAATCTCGCGTCCTTCCTTCGGCGACACGTACGTCCAGGGCTTAGAACTGCACAACCCCTTCTTTCCTTTCCGATCCTCCGTGGTAAATTACTTCCAATCGGAAGACAATGACCTTTTTGCCAGTTTTAACTGCGCATAAGTGCTTCTATAACGGCACACATCCATTTAGAACTGAACATTTTGTGTAGGCTACTGTAACAGCTGCACGTTAAAAAGCCCTGCGTACGTCCCCCGCAAGTTGTAGACCAAGTCTCTGCTCATGATTATAATTATAGTCTAAGTCAGAGGTTCTCAACCGGTGTGTCGCGACACACTAGTGTGTCGCGATGCGACCGAAGGTGTGTCGCGTAAAAGTGGTGTGTCGCTGGTGTGTCGCGAAGAATTGGTGTGTCGCGAATTCTCACAGCATCGTTCGTGTATTCTTGCATTACACTTGTTCACTTTTGCATTTTGGCAGGCGTAGGCTGGGAGAATATAATACTTCAGCGGCGCCGCCAGGATTTTTTTTCTGTACGCACAATACACTACGATTTTTTTCTGTAGGCTACCGTATACGCACAATACAACTTGCACAAAATAATATGAAGCGAACAGCGATCGATACGAGCTTATATATTATATATAGGCTATGTATGTATAATGTATATATCGTATATGCCTAATGGCGATTATGGGGTATCACCAGCATAAGCTTTTTGCTCCATTTTGGGTATACGCATAGAGGTAATTTTGGATGTTAAAAGTGATCACGCTATTTTTTTTTTATCCTTTTCGCGCTGTAGCCTACGCACTTGCGTAAGTGCGTACGCCTAACGGCGCCCCTGTAATACTTATTCGTTTAACTTCATTTATCTATGCCATTTGATCGCAATCGGGAGCAGCCACACCGTTTGCCTTATAAGCCCAAATGCACTCCCTTTGTAGGCCTAAATGGCATAGACTACAATCATGTACAATAGGCATATAAGACGTCAGCGAGCGCACCGATTACAATTTCACCCAATGCTGTAGGCTAACCTTCAAAAAATTAATAGTGAGGAAAATTATCATGAAAAAACAAAAAAATTGCGATTCTAAAATTGATAAGGCGGAAGGGTTGTTTGCGTATTCAGAGAATGACAATTTACAATATAAGGAAGGTGCACAAGGTCCAGGGACCCAGAAGTTCCACAGGCCATTTAAAAAAAATTACTGTAGTCCTTCGCTTTCCAGTTTCCATCCTACAATTATTCGACGTTTTGAAGGTCGTTTAGTTTCGGTAGTGTTCAGCTACCTTTATCCATGTTTTCCTGTTTTGTCTTGAGCTATCAAAGCTAGTGGTTTGGACTATGGGCAATTTATGCTTTTTAAAATCTGAAACTCATATAATTCTTATATGGCTATTTTCATTCGTTAGTCTCAGTTGTAGGTAGAGCGTAGGCCATTATACGTGTTGTACTCACAAAGCCTGTGGATCCTCATCTAACTATGATCCAAGGAAAATCCTGAATCAAAAATCTCATTAGGGCCTAGGCCTAACTGTTAGGCTAATAATTAATGAAGAGTCATAAAACGTCGTAGAATCGTAAATTTATATTAGTAAAATTTTGAATGTTAGAATAATTAGAAAACAGAAAGCATTCAGTGTTAACATTCATTAATTAAAATTTGTAGAAATTTCAAATATAGGCCTATAGGCTAAGCTGGCTTAGGCCTAAGTTATTTTTTAACGATATTCACATGTCGATTGCATGGTGTGTCGCGAAATTTGGTTGCACGTTTAGGTGTGTCGCGCGCGAAAAAAGGTTGAGAACCTCTGGTCTAAGTGGTTTGTGGCAAAGGAACACGGGCTACCGAACGTTTCGGCTTCTATGTAAAATTGTAATTGCGTGACACGTTGCTGTAGGCCTAGAAACCCGTTGGTTTGATTTTAAACTACTCGTCCTGGGGGGAGGGGTTAAACGTTGCCTCATGCGACATATTGAAGATCTTAAAACCGTTTTCAAGCGAAACGAATTTATACCAGCGCAAGACAATAATTGTTAGTAGTCTGTAGCGTCTTGCAGCCATTGGCCACCGTCTTCCCACTTCAGCGTCCTGCGCTCTCGCATATCGAGACCTACTTGGCCTGCCTAGTTTTGGCATACATCTAGGTCCTTCTTGACTTGACTTATAGCTTTGGCAATGCTCCAGGCTGAAACCTCCAGCACGCGACAGCTCTAATAATTATTTATGGAAGTACTTTTTGTCTTCCCCGTTGTGTGCACAGGCCGACCCATCTTCCGGAAGTTGTTCCGCATCATTATGCTGCAGGTCTCTCCCTCTGTAGCAATATCCTGCAGGACATACATTAATGATCACTGCCAGTTTTAATTTTTAAAATAGCTTCAGTCGCTAACAAGAGAGCCTCGATCAAATAATTATCAGGTTCTTATTATTGAGACATTATTTTTTCATTTTATAATATGTTTTCGTTGTTTTCATTTGCGGTAGGCCGCATCAGTCCGACCTCAATGTTTCATTCAATAGGCTGCAAGCCTTATATCCATAGTGTGACAAAGCTAAATGACCTCATCTACATAATATGCAACGATTGGCATCGTGCATTGTCTGTAAGAGCCCACGATGACAGCACTCCGTACGACCTGCTAATGGTGACGTTTGCGGATGAGATTAAATATCCCGTGCAAATGATTGGCATTGAAAGCACGAACAGTTTGTACGTTAATGATAGAGGTTGCAACTGCATCTGGAGGATAGGCATTGTCAGCAATAAAGTTGACAAATGGTTGTCGAAACTAAGGCCTTGGAGCTATTTGTCAGCATCAAGTGAAAGTCATCTTCAGGTTATAAGCGAGTTTAGAGACCAGGTGCATTTCGAGGTTTACGACCAAGATGCGAAACTTGTAAGAAAGGTTTCACTACCAAACGACTTCAGAGGTCCACACCATGCCATCCAGAAACCAAATGGAGACTTCATCGTCAGCCACAGCTTAAAGGAGTACAATGACATTTGTGTAAGTTTCCTAAGCGCTGATGGGAAAATTATCACTCAGTTTAAGCTAAAGGAAATGGCTGACTTTGAGAATGTGCAAGTGTCTTTCGGTATATATAGAGGTATGATAAATGATTTTGCGATTGGAGTGTCTAGTGGGAACGTATATTTAGCTGACGAGGGCAATGAAAGGTGGGAACTAATTGGCCATAGGGTCAGCAGCAGCACCAGCTCAGATGTTGACGTTGTCTTTAGAACTGTCGAAGGTTTCACAAACGCTTATTGTCATATCCACCGTCCGATTCCTCCCGGAGAAAGACGATTTCCGCAGTTCGTGCAGTTGTTTTGGGATTCGGAGAATAACGATCTGTTTGCTGTTGAAAATGGCTTTGGGAATTTATATAAATTCGAAACGAAGAGTCTAAAGTGGAGTAAATTTGGTCGATTATTGTCTATGTGGAACTACGGTATCCATTACGACACACAGAAAAAGCAGATGGTTCATTACAATGGAGTAGAGGTTGAAATTGTGGCAATGAACAAAATAATAGGGCCTACTGATCCCCAATGACTAGCCTAAGTCTTATTATCTGCGCACGATAATAAGTATTTTACCAATGGACACCACATTTTATTTTAGTTTTTGTAGCAAAATACATGTAAGTCTCACATTTTAGTCTTTTATAATTTATAGTCCTGTTACTCCTGTATTTTGCATTAGGCTATATTTTGCATTGTTTTAATCTGTTACTTTGTCTTATATTTTTGACTCGTGTTGTTTCTGTACATTTCTGCCCTTTAATTCTCATACTTTTGTTTCATAATCAGTGCCGGCGCTAGCACCCCCACGCCCCTCATTTGGGGGGGGGCGAGTTTGAAGGGGCCCCAGGGGCCCCCCAAATTTAGCTGGTCATCATGCCTATTTGCGGCTGATTATTTCTTAAACCGGCGCATTTATTTGAGGCTCCAGATCTGGTCTGGTGCATGCCTCAACTAACCATAATTATGGCACTGCCATAGCAGACCTAATGCAAACATCATACCGGCCATACTGATTTTGGGCGTAAGTAAAGCCATTTTAAACTAGATGTAACTCAGGCAGTTTCGTCCACTTTCTCAAACACAACATGTATAAATTGTAACTTATTATAATTGCTAATTGGATGAGGCTCCAAAAATAAAACCTGCGTGAGGCCCAAACATTAGACCCTGTGTAGGGTTCCAGATGTCCATGGTACGTGTCTGATCTCAAGTATGCAAGGGGCCTCAAATGTAGCTGGTAATTATACCTTTCATGACGGTTCACTCCTTAAACCACGCACCGAATTATGTTTTAACGCAAAGCGTATACAAACTAATATTACGCAACCAAAGGAGAGACTTGGGGGTGTGGACAGAGGCATGGCCCCACAAATTGTGGTTGGGACGGAGTCCTTGTATCCCCAATATATCAGAAATATTTCATAAGTATCATCCACTGTCCATCAATAATAATCAATTTTTTAAGATGACAGCCTATAAATGCTATAATTAAAGTTGGCAAATCGGACAAATGGAGAGGGGACACTCTGAAGTCCTAAACCACGACTAACAGCATTAAAAATTGAGCAATTTTGTAAAGATGACAGCTTAAAATTCTACAATTACAGCATGGAAATTTTAAAAATTCCACAATTGGGAGGGGACATTTATTGAAGTCTTACACTATGTCTTTCAGGCTTTCAGCACTTGTATTATGAGAAATTTTGCTGAGATGACAGCTCAATGTATGGGGGCCTCAAGTTTTATTTGGGGGGCCCGGTATCCTAGCGCCGGCACTGTTCATAATATAACTTTGCTGTAAAATTATTTGGTCTTTGGAAAGAAACACGTAGAAATAAACTCTCATCCGTGAAGGTAGCATTTTACTGCAAGCCATTGCATTTTCAAATCTCCTTATTGATGACGAAGAGATCCTTAAAAAATTAAAATTAGCAAAGTGAAATGAAATAAAATTATTGTCAACTACACATTTGCATCAGCAGATCGTTGAACGACAACCCAACCCGAAAACTCCATGGAATTTGCTGTAAAAAAATTGTGCAGGTCACTTTTTTAACATTGGTGTTCAAGCATTCCGAGACTTCTCTTGATGTCCTCATTTCTTTAGAGACCACGAACAAAGTGCTATGTGAAAGAAACATCTACAACGAACATGGACGCCTTATTGCACTCAGTTATTGATGGCACTGTAGTGTAGGCCTATAACGGTGGAATTAACTGTTTAAGACTTGAATGACAATTTATATTGTTTTGCGTGCCAGATGCCAATGTTTGAATCACTGTTACGGTCCGACGCCAAGGAGAGGGGAGAGTGGTCAAAAAAGGAAAGTTTCATGTTGCCGCTTGATGGATCTCTAATTTTTGTGATCTGTTCCAGTGCTTTACAGATGTCGAGGGCAGGGGCGGATCCAGAGGGGCAATCCGGCCATGCCCCCCCCATTTAAAACTGCCATGGGACGTGGCCCCATTCGGTTTGAAATTAGCAATATGAGTAGGGTGTCATGGCATATCCCCCCCCCCCATTAAGAAATTTGCATTTCGGCTGGAGGACTAAAAAAGTCATCAAGTTTTTGGCGGATAACAAGGTACTTTTCCATCAGCCAAAGACCAATGACTAAAAAAGGTCATCAACTCTTTTGGGCGACCAATGACGATTTTTTCCTCTGTCCTAAGATTAAAGATTTTGCCCCCCCCCCTTCGAACAGTTCTGGATCCGCCACTGGATTCAGTGCCTTGGATAGGCCTACGGAGGTTCTAGGTTCGAATTCACCTCAAGTCGCTGCGTAGAGACCTCGAGCAAGTCTTCACCTCTATTGCTCGTGCGCTTTCGCGTGAAACTCCGAGAGTGACCGCGCTGAAGTCGGGAACGCTTCTGAGTAGTAGGCCTAGTTTAAAGGGGTGCTATTGCAAATGCGTGAAGTAAAAAAACTTCTAACCCCCTCTAAGACAGGCAGAGAGCTAGCTGTGATGCCAAAAGATTTCCTTCACTCATTAATAATTATTCCATGGTCTTATATAGCGCCCGAAATTAGACTTACTATCTATAGGTTGTGCTCCCAGCACAAAACAACTAAAGAATCTTTTTTAGATATTATTTTTATTAAACAAACTGAAGCGTCAGGTCATAAACAAAGAGGTTGTAACCACAATAATAATTATTAAATCATGCAACATTACGTGCCCTTATTTACACACCTTTACAACAAATTAAAACATTGCTATATAAAGGGTAATATCTATCCCATGTTCATAATGCCTAGTAGCTCATAAGACTGCGTTATGACTTATAGGCTACTACGTATTATCACTTTTGACGAATGATCACGAATCGCTACCTGGAAAGGCGCTATAAAAATAAATAATTACATTATTAACTTCAATTCCATTCGATCGTGATAATGCATAGAAGAGTGATTCTGAAATTGTGATAGGCCTAACGCTAACATGCTAACTTGTAAACTTAGTCAAAATAATGAGCATGCTATATCATGAAAATGGAATCATGTTAAACTTAAATTATAATCATGCTAAATCATCATGAAATAATTATGTTGAGTAGGCTAAGCTTATTGCCCAGCGAAATCATCACGCTTGACAATGGACATGATCATGTCGAATGATAACATAATTATATGGGTTAGACATAATCGCGCCAAATCATCAAAAACCTTCAATCGGGAAATATGGTCTCCCTGTTACATTGCGCTTAATTCCCAGAGGTCACTCCGCTCTGTTCCTTAATCCCTTTAGCGGCTGACCGGCACATAATCGTAGGCCTATAGAAAATTGACGATTATAATAGGGGATGCCGGTAAAGGGGTTAAGAACCTAAAAGCTGTTTTATTTAGCCGTGGTTGGGCCGGGAGCGCTTCTGAGTAGCCTACCTTGAAGAGGCGCTATATAAATTTCAGAAATAATCAAAATAAATAAATAAATAATATTATCATGTCAAAACTTAATAAGATTGCAATGTTGAACATGATCTTCGTGGTGGTGTTATTATGAAGACTCGAAAGAATCGGAAGTTAGCCTATACGTGAAAATTTCTTAAGCGCATTTCTTAAGCCAAGTTTTACTCGATCAATAAATTTTATTCAAACATAGTCGATGCGACGCAAGCAAACATGGGCGGAGACATAGGGAGTGGCCCCGTGGGGCAGGAGGGACGGTCCCCTCAATGAATGTGTTGGGGGACGGCCCATGCACCCCCTTCCCCAATCGTTGAGTGTAAGGACATGGGCACTTCATGAACACACACTGCACACAGTGGCGAATAAATGACTTTTTAAAAGTCATCAACTTTTTGGCAGGGAAATTTTTTTATTTTTCCTGGAGATTTTGGCCAGATGACTAAAAAGTCATCAATTTTTTTTTCTGTTTGGTCAGGGAAAATGAGTGTTTTCGGCCAGACATTTAGGTCGGCAAAAGGGGAAAATGTCGGAGGCTCGGCCAATAGTCCGCCCAAAATCTCGCGTCCTTCCTTCGGTGCCACTCGTTCATCCCCCCCTGCTAGTCTCTGCCCAAGTCTCCGCCCATGCAAGCGAATCCACTTTTCCCCACCTTCTGAATGGATCATACCAGTTAGTTGAAGATAAGTAAATTAATAAGTAGCCTAGATAGAACAGACAAAACAGTATTAAACAGTAAGCAAGAAACAGACGAGAAAACGCTGACGCTGCCATACTGTGGAAGTGCCAGCCCAAAATATGAAGAAGGAGGAGGGCGATTTTAATGATCCCTGCATCGACTTCGTAGGGAAATTAATTTGAAATTGCCTCACAACTGAAACGACTTGCATCTCAAGATTATTACGTCTGTGTCGTGCAGCGGGTGTTATGAGCTGCTGTGTGCACGAGAAAATTCAAAACAAGACTTCAATAACCGATTGCATCGCCTCTTCTAACGTCTCTTCGTAGCGAAATAATATTATTTTGTACCATGGACGGCATTTCCTTCGCTCACTTTTACGCTCTCCAGAAGTCTTTGATATTTTACAACTGTTTACAACATTGAAAGACAGGCGAATAGATTGTTTTTAAGCCTATAGATACGGCAGGTGTTTTTGAGTCAAGCACGATAACGCAGATCTTGAATGGCATTCGAATCAATCACGACGTGCACGGTGAATTCTTGTAATAAAATAATCTAATAAGATGCAGTTTTCCAGTTCAATTAAACCGTTCGACGCAGTGGCGGCGCCAGACACTTCTTGTAGCCAGGGCATAGCCAGGGCAGTCACAGAAATAACCAGGGCAGAGGTCGAGTCGCGTGCTCGGTACTATGGGCTTACATAAGCTTATAATTTGGCGCCATCGTCAGGGCCTGATTAAGACATGTTCAACATGTTCGGCCGAACAGGGGCCCACACTTTTGGGGGGTCCACACTTTAGGGGCCCACACATGCGATTTTTTTAAAGGAAACAATCGGCATATTCTACCGAAATTTCGACCAAACGACTGAAAAAATGTCATAAATTTTTTCGCCGAAGATCCCCCAACAAATTTTCAGAACAGGGTCCCCACATTTCTTAATCCGGCTCTGGCTACCGTCATCATCAATATCATTGGGCTCAATGCCCGTAAGAATCCGACGCCACTCTGTCTGAGTCTGTCTCGCGTCATGCTGCCCAGCCTCAACCGGTCCGGTCAGCAGATCTGCTCCATACCATAAACATCTTGGAGCAGCTGGACCACCTTGTCTGATTGAAGAGAATATTGGGAGAGAGGCGTGAAGGACATCCTGGGACAATGCCTGCATGTGTCCCATGCTCTCCCCGACTCTCTCCATCGGTCTTTCCTGACCGGCCTGTGCATGTCTACTCCACATCATGACACCTTGAAGCATCTGGGTCGCAATGTCACTTGTCTCGTGGTTTTTGCGGATTTCAATCGTCTTGGTCTTTTCCTGCCAGTGTGTCATCACCCATCTATCAAACCTTCCTCCTTTGTCCGGGCTTAAGACCGGCACAGGGACGTTGTTGGTTCCCTGTGGCGGAGGATGGATGCAGTTTAACGTCGTGGCCAGGCTACCGTGCTCGCCATAAAGTGATGCCACAGCTGTGTTTTTCCACTAGATCTGAATTTTTCGGCCTTAGTCTGGGTTTCTGTTTTTTAAGGGGGGAGGGGCAAATTGCGGGTTTATTTTAGTTACTGGACCTTTGTAGGAATACGCTGTGTTCGGATAAAAAGTAGAACACACACAAAAGTGTTATAACTCGGTATAGACTTTCAGGATTGTCTGAAATTTTAAACACATTAGACCGATTAGAAATATTCGTGAGTTTGTCAAATTTTTAAGCTTTTAAAATGCAGCTTACTTTTTATCCGGACACAGTGTAGGCTATTTACAACGCATGAATATTCAGCATGTGCACTGAACATTGCAATATACATTGTATTTATAGTGAAATGCAATGTAAAATGGTTCTGCTACATACTTTGTGTTCCACTAATTTTAATTTGAAACTTCACAATCAGGATCTTACGTTGTCGATTCACGAATAATAATTAATTTATAGTCTTCATGGTGACACAGAGGAAATAGCTCTTCGCAGAAATAAGCCGTTTCGACATTTCAATATAGACAAAGCCCTGCGGTCCCTGCCAGAACTTTTTCGATGCTAGAATTCTTCCGGCCAGAACTTTTTCCATGCCAGAATTTTGCCCTACCAGATTGCCCTGCCGGAATTTTTGCCTTCCAGAACTTTTGTCTGCCAGAATTTTGCCCTATTAGAATGTTTTCCCTGACTGAATTTTCTCTGCAGTCAGAGCTTTTGCCCTGCCAGAAGTTTCTCCCTCTCAGAGCTTTTGCCCTGCCAGAAGTTTCTCCCTCTCAGAACTTTTGCCTTGCCAGATTTGCTCTGACAGAATTTTTCTCTGCTAGAACTATTGCTCTGCCAGAAGTTTTCTATCCCAGAACTATTGCCATCCTGAATGAATTTTTCCATTCCAGAGACCAGACGGACGTGAACAGTAAGAAACAATAATATGCCTGAGCAATTTCTGGCAGGGCAAAATTTCTGGCAGGGCAACGACCAGGGTAACAGGCAGGGCAGAGGCTTTTTTGGCAGGGCATTTGCCCTGCCATGCCCTGGCGTAGCGCCGCCACTGGTTCGACGTGAAGCAGGCAGACGGTGTTTCCTGAACTAGACGAGTCGACAGAAAAACCGACGGAGGATTCATTGTAAAAACACTGGTTAGACTATACATGTAATTAGAAAGTTTAAGGATAATTATTCTATCGTATTATATAGCCTATTGTGTTGTATTGTATTCTACTGTATAGTATTAGGCCTATATTCTATTGTTTATGACCATTAATTTTGCCAAACGCCTCTTGCAGAAAGAGCCTTGCAGAAGCGCTCACAGTGCGGTACCAGGTAAACCCCCAGAGAAAAGTCAGTTTTTGAGACTATAGAAGGACGATGACTATGATAATAATAATAAAGGATAGGATACACTTACCCGAGTCAATGAATGGCTGGCTGTCAGAAGTTAGGAGAAGATTTTCGAGGCAGAGAGGAAGCTTTCAAAGGCGTTGATCAGGAGCGAGAAGAATGTTCACGGGTGGGGTGGGGTTATTTTCAATAGGAGTGCCAATTTAAATTAATAGCCTTTAGTCAAATTTATTACCGCCAAAATGGTTTGAACATGATAATAGCCTACGTCGCCCTACGATAAGCTACACGGGAAAATTAAATTATTAAGTTTGTTCCATAAATACAAAAGCGGGGATAGTGAGCAATTAATTAATAAGTAGGCCAGCCTCAGTAGGGAAGATCCCGCTGGCTAAGGCCTTAGGTAGAGCGCATCTAATGATGATGAGTTTCTATACATTTGTGCTTCATTGCATGATCGGAATAAAGATATAGTTAATTAAACTAAGCTAAACCTTATTAACTCTAGAGTTTACGATTGCCATTATATGCTACTCCCACTCGATAGCTATGATTGTCTATCTGCTCTAGCAAGATCATTCAACTTAGTCTCTATAATAGATAAGCAGCTCAAGCGAATATTCAGATTGTGTTCCGTGATATATTTCTGTCTGCATTCTATTCCAGGATCGTTAGCCATGGGCATGCAGTTGACAGTGGTTGTCGCATTTCTCTTCTTCTACGCTGGCTTCTCTCTTTCCACTGTTTCCAGTCTCATCTCTCCATCGATTCCAGTGCTGCCCACAGAGCCAGGCATCCGACATCTGCCATTCAATGATACTCGACCAAAGGTTTACAACGGAGACGGACTCTCGTCTCATCATATAGACTAGTGGGGCTGTAGGCCTAATGGAAGGTTTTTACATAGCGCCGCTTTCAGGGGCGGATCCAATGGGGGGGGGGCAATCCGGCCATCCTCCCATTTATAAATGCCCATGGATCGTGAAAAAGGTCATCAACCTTTTTGGCGGACGCGAAATTTTTTTTGTCAGACCCAAGGCCAAGAATTTTTGCCCCCCCCCCGCCGTCCAAGGTTTCTGTATCCCCCCTCCCCTTGGCCGCTTTGAGAAAAGCTGAAACCACCATCAAGCGAAATGGTCTTGATGCGCTTGCAGAAAATGTACGGTAGTGTAATGTAATTAATTTATTCATAGATTGTTTTGCTCGTTAATTCTTTTTATGTTTCTTTGTTTCTTTGTTTGCTTGTTTTTTTCTTTGTATACGCACTTCTTTTAACGCGCCTTCAAGCTCGCTACTCAGAGGCGCTCCCGACTACAGAGCGGCCACTGCATCGTAGTCTCACGCTGAAACGCTGAGCAATTAATTGTGTGTGAATGATTGCCCAAGATCCCTACGGCCTACGCGGTGACTTAAACTGGATTCGAGTCTGCAACCCTCCGGTTGCAAGGCAACGAATATACTCACTACACCACCGAGCTCCACAATTTCTCATTAATTGTTTAATTATTTAATCAATTAATTCTGTAATTCCTTAATTCATCAGAAATCTTCAATTCAATTATAAATTCAATGATTCGTTCACTTGCCCTTAAAAAATCAGACTATCAAGGATTTACTCAGTCGTGCAATAACGAAACCAGTTGAAATGTCAGACACTCACTCAGAAGGTCTAAAGCCTAGACGAAACCTATCAGCCTACAGCCAGTCAATCACTGTAACAGAGTCGGTCAGTTGACCAACAATTGAACCAGCCAGTCAATCGATCATCATCATCGAAATGACGGCGTCGTAAAAAAACTATTTAAAAAAAACAAATACGCCATAAAACGATATTTCATATTCTTTTACCCCTCTCGCATATTAAATTTTAGCCTATTAGATCTATAGGCCTAGCTCAATATTCATTAAATGGATTAAAAAATGGATAAAAATGGATTAAAACCAGTCGTTTGTCGCTAAATTTTATCGAAAGACGACTGGTTTTGAGCTTCGGCGTCACAAATGTTATTGTTGATAAGGTTCGGTTGGAGATCTTTGTGGATCTTAATTGTCCGTATTGCAACAACGGGTGGGCTGTGGTGAAGCAGGTTCAGCAGCATTATGGAAACAACAGATTGGATCTCGTTGTACATCAATTTCCTCTGATAATCCATCGCAATGCATTGCTCTGCACACAGGTACATAGTCGTCTGATCTGAATAAACACATATAATTGTAGTTAAATTATATAAAATTGTAATACAATTATATAAAATTGTAATTCAATTATAAAAAAAATGTAGTTAAACGATATAAAATTGTAATAGGCCTACAATTATATAAAATTGTAGTTAAATTATATAAAATTGTAATACAATTATATAAAATTGTAGTTAGGCCTAAATGATATAAAATTGTAATACAATTCTATAAAATTGTAGTTAAATTATATAAAATTGTAATGCAATTACATAAAATTGTAATACAATTACATAAAAATCGTACCAATTAATAAATAAATTACGCAGATATCTTTTTGCAAAGTTTCTTCTCATCGGGAGTGCATCTGATTAGATTGTACTGTAAGAAGCATTGTATAAATCCGTAAAAAGAGTTTCATAAAGTGCAAAAGAGTAGTGTAGAGTAGAGAAGAGTAGAGTAGAGAATAGTAGAGTAGAGTAGAGTAGAGAAGAGTAGAGTAGAGTAGAGTAGAGTAGAGTAGAGTAGAGTAGAGAAGAGTAGAGTAGAGTAGAGTAGAGTAGAGTAGAGTAGAGTAGAGTAGAGTAGAGAAGAGTAAAGTAAATTAGACCAGATTAGACTAAAATAGATTAGAAAACAATATTTCAGAATAGATTTCAATAGATTTGAATAGAATAGAATTGTGTTTCTTCATATCGTGAGTGCGAGAGATAAAAAAAACTATCGATGTCTATTATAATAATAGTGTCGGTATTTAAAATGATCATTGCGTGTCACGGAGACTTTTCAAAGATTTGTGAGACTAGAGAACAGTACTGTCACAGTACTATGACTTTTAAAAAATCTCTTTCATAAGGTATGTGTTGCAGATTTGTATGCAATTATGTGCGAGTAATCTCAAGTTTATATAGCGCCAGTTCAAGAGACGACACTGTTGCTGACGTCAACTATGACGTTATCTCTTACGACAGGGCGTCTACGTCATACAGAAGTGGAATTCCGATCAGGTCTTTAGCTACGTGGAAGCAGTTCTGGCCAGTGACCAGTTCTCAACGAGTAAGACGGCCAATAAGACGGATGGACAGATCAGCGAGTGAGTGATGAATGTGTCTCTGTATCTCGGTGTATTGTATTGCATCTATAAATTTATATAGCTCCTCTCACAGTGCACACCAATTAGACACGCTTCCAGTGCGTTGGACCAAAATAGAAAAGGTGGTTTTGAGACAACGAAAAGAGGCATTTGGCACACGAGCTGATTATAAGGAGGAACGTGTTGAAGGAGGAAGCTGGTTCCACAATGCAGAGCAATGAGCGCAAAGGCACGCATTTTAGAGATGGCGGTCCTGGCACGAGAAGCAACTGTTGATAAACGTAGGAAAATCCCGTGTCTGTCTGTCTAACGCACTGGTATCAAACAGGACACGAGCGCAACGCATCAACTGTCTCTTAGTAACACAGGCGAAATTAATCGAATCTATTCGATTAATCGCGCCTACTTATTGAGGAATAATCGATTAAAATTTTAAAAAATTATCAATACGAGAATTTATATAGCGCGTCTTATAGGGAAAAGGTATCATGGAAGACGTGCTACAAAATAGGCCTACTCGTAATGAGTGAATGGTAACTAGCCTATAGGTCTAGGCCTACTACCCATATAATTGTCATCGTAATTATTGCGTTGCTGTCGTTGTTGTTGTCGTTGTCGTTGTCGCTGTCGCCGCCGTTGTTGTTGTTGTTGTTGTTGCTGTTGTTGTTGTTGTAGAGATCTTGCTGATGTAGCAGCTCAAGCAACAGGAATTGAAAAGGACATCTTCATAGAGGACATCGGGCGCCATAGACGTTACGCCTACACTGCATGGAAATACGCAGCGAAACGTCAGTGCTGCAGACTGATCTGTGATAAATTTATTGTAGGCCTACATGTATTTGTATGGCTGTGTTGCTTTCTCTATCCATGTCTGTGTTGTCTTGTTTGCTCGTGTCTCTGTAGCTCTCCGTATTTCTTCTGTTTCTGTGGCAGTTTGTCTCTTTCTGTCGGTGCTTGTCTCTCTGCCTGTCTCTCTACATCCGTGCCTGCATCACTATTATTCTGCACAAACCTATCTACACGAGTGTGTATATCTTTCTCTGTCATTCTAGTCCTATCTGTTTGTCGGCAATGAAGGGATGCGTTTCCGAAAGGCTACTGTGTTAATGGATCACTTCACCATATCTATAACCTTAGGACTGCCCTATTTAGCCAAGGTTGGCAGGGCTTTTTAACGTGCAGTTGTACACAAAATGTGCAGTTCTAAATGATTTTGTGCAGTTGCAGAAGCACTTCTAGGGTAGGCCCCTCGAGTTAAAACTAGTAAAAACAGGTCATTGTCCACCAATTGAAAGTAAATTATCATGGAGGATGGGAAAGAAAAGATGGATTTGTGCAGTTCTAAAAGTTCGTTCAAAAACAGCCCTGGAGGTTGGGGTGTGAGCGCCTCTGAGTAAGCAGTCTTGAAGGAGCGTTATAAAAGTGTTCCTAATAAATAAAATGCTTGTCTAATTACGCCGTGTCATGTCGTGTTTGGTTAAACCACATCAGAACATGTCAACTAGAAAGCGACGTCATGTCATGTCTGTTAACACTACCTCATTGTCTAGCCATGTCATGTCATGTGGGGTAACGCCACGTCATGTCACTCCATAGGTGACGTTGCTGCCACTCCGACTTACTTCGTGAACGGAGTGTATGTGCGCGTTGAAACGAATTCCTTTGAAGAGTGGACCACTTTCCTTGACCCCATCATCAACGCTCCTTGAACGACGATGAAGATGAAGCTGGATCAAAGGTCTGAACTGTAGACGCAGAGGATGACGAAGACGAAGACTTTCATCTGAGAACATAATAATAATTATTATTTTGGCTAACATTCGTAAACAATTTCCGTTGTTAATAATAAAACAGGGAGAACTTTATTAGAGAAATATAATATTCTTCTTCTGACTAATGCAAATCTAAAATGCTGTTTATTAATGACCCGTCTTAATACAACATGTGATAAATTCTTGGTTATTAAGTGCTGTAATATGCCAAGCAAATTTCTGTTCAGGGTAACGGTCTCTGTTGTCATAGACCCTGGTCAAATCGGATCCATCCATGCCCAACATGTGGGGATTCAAGAGACCAGCGTAAGGACTGGTGAATAAATGACTGGTGAATAAATCTAAGCTAATAGTCAATACCCAACCTGGCCATTATTTAAACCGCACATGTTTGGAACTGGCACTACACATAATAGAAAACAGACAATAATTGTGGGGCGCCGTGGTGCAGTGGTGGCGTCGTTGCCTTGGAGCTGGAGGGTTCGAGGTTCGAATCCACCGCGCCGCGTAAGGACCTTGAGCAAGTCCTTCACTCACAATTGCTCAGCGCTTCTGCATGAAACTCCGATGCAGTGTCCGCTCTGCATTCGGGAGCGCCTCTGAGTTGAGAAAGTTTGAAGGGGTGTTATAACAAGTGCACATACAAACAAACTCGAAAAAGATTGTGCGACAAGATGGTCGTCAAAGTTGCGTGGTGGCAATGATAATTGATTTCGTAGCTGCTGTTTAAAGTTTCATAACATTTATCATTAGCGTCGCCATTCTTATTTTGTCGGTCTTTAGACGCACTGTCAGATTAGGCCTACGCATTACAGCTGCAACTTTATTATTTCGTTTCTGTAAGCAAGAAGAGCCAGGTTCAAAGCTGGGGCGCAGTGGTGTAGTGGATAATGTTCGTCGCTTTGCAACCGAAGGGTTGCAGGTTCGAATCCACTTAAAGCCATTTGCGTACGGACGTTGAGCAAGTCCTTCACTCGCAATTGCTCGGACGCTTCGACGTGAAACTCCAATGCAGTGTCCGCGCTATAGTCAGGATTTAAAACAGTTGCTATCTGGCGCAGAAAATTTGAATGGAGGGGCAGGCTTCGTCTTTGGGGGTTTCTACGAACAGCGCATGTTTTTAATTGTCCCGAAGTATAATTATAGGATCTCTCAAGGATTTTAATTACTGCTTTACAAGCAGTGCGGAATGGCAATATTTGTCTATTCTTGACTGGGGAAACTGCTCCTGATCGCTACTGCTTTAAACCTTAGTATACCGATAGGTATTTTGAGCAAAAAGGTGGATATTGCGTGGGCCCACTGTGATGGTACAGAGCTTTTTGCAGCAGGTCCGACAGGAAGGTGAAGCCGTCATTATTGATCGGACCAAGGTTTTCTATTAGTATCATTTCTATTACTATTTGTACTGGGGTATCACTGACCACTCGGGATTTACAAAAATTAGTTTGGGAGTATTATATCATCATCACAGCATCATCATCATCATCATCATCATCATCATCATCATCATCATCATCATCATCATCATCATCATCATTATTGTTATTGTTGTTGTTGTTATTGTTGTTGATGTTGCTGTTGTTTGAAATTGTATTGTCACAAGACGTAATATGTCGTCAAATGTTTATTGTTTCAGAAAGCTGACTTTTATCAACGCACAGTAACTGTTCTGCCCTTGATTGTTCTAAGCAACCTAATCATCAACTGCGTTTAAATTAAGACGAGTCTTCTTTCCGTCCAACTTCTTCTTCTTCGCAGTTCAAGCGATGATGGTGTCGAAGAAAGCGACCCATTCATCAAAGGTAGGAACGTAGTTCGTTCCGACAACCACAT
>OX243826.1:1763281-1805781 GCA_945859605.1 Lumbricus rubellus
GGATCGTTTGCCAGACGACATCCAAACGAGATGCACCGTAGTATTGCTGAACCTGGAGCGCAATCGGCCACGCCACATAGGCGTCTGGGCAGACTAAGTCTGCGAAGAACTCCCACTTAACCTAATCAAGATGAACATAAAAGACGATATTCTTATTATGGTCAGATAGCCTAGTGAGTACGCTGGCTGACTAAATGACCCACTAACTCTTTACCCGACGAGGTGATTGCTAAACGGACTGAAAAAATAAATATGAAAAATACACAGATGAATCACTGAGTAGATAAACAAATGAATGAATCGGTAAATCGACAAAATGCTGCTATGATATGAAGAACGAATGATTTCACTAGTGACTATGGAATGGAAGAACAGATGATTGAAGTAGTAGACAGAATTATTCTAGTTAGGCTTACTAGGATACTTCTTACCCCGAGTTAAAAATGACTTAGCCTATAGCCTTCCATCCGGAATTAAGAATGCTTCGAAACTACAGAAACTTCTATTCCCAACAAATATTATTTCTATTATAATTTAATTCTTCTGATGCTGCATTTTATCCATCATTTTACGTCAACCGGCATCTGATGAGATATCAACAAGACTCCTAGTGGCGCTTTATAAATTTGGAGATTACAACATGTGGACCTATTAATGAATATGCCTACGATTACCGCAAAGAGATCAATTATTGGCTCAATAACGTCAGGCTATATTAATGAGAATCAACGAAAGACTAAATGAAGAAATTAAATCTGTTACAAATAAATGATAACAGATTGTAGAAGAGAAGAGTTTGAATCCGACTCACAGCTGGTCGCGGTTCAGCGGGCGCATGTCGGAAGCCGGCCTCCACATCAGACACAGGAATCGGAGGATTGATTGGATCTAACGTTGCGAGACCAACGCAGGCGAAGAGGAAAACGACAACTGTGGTCCACTGCATGACTGACGATACTGGAACGAAAGATCAGACAAAAATAATTATCATGAAACGTTATTCACGAATGATTTTTGACAAATGCTAAAAAGCACTACTCTGAGCAATATTCGGCACTGGGTAAAGGGTCACCACAAAATGAAAAGTGGATGACGCAAACTCAAAGACAATTCGGAGCATAGCAATGATAGCATGAGCGTCTTCCACTCAGCTTGCGGTTTGTTCTTGGCAGCCCGTGTGCCGCCTTGTTCACCAAACCGAACAGGAACATGCCTATAATTATCTGAGATTTCCCATGTAAATCTCTAACCAAACATTTGACGGCCATATAAAAACATATCACATCAAGCAATTTAAAAAAGCATGCCCTGGTCAGATTAATAATCTTACCTAAGCTTACCTTACAGTGGCTTATCTGAACAATTAAAGACCTACTGAAGTTAGTTGACTTGTTCAACGCTGACCGAGGTCTAAATGAACCGAAAACGGGATATCGACCTTTTGAGTCTCTCGAATAATTTTCAACGCTTGACTTGGTCGTCTTTTATATCCGTTCTGAAAGCTGAGAAAGTCGCACATGTCGTAGGCAGCCAAGGTCGCAATCCGTTTGAACTCGTTGCCTGTGTCAAATTTAGAGCGTCCCACCTATTACCGTTGAAAAGTGACCTGTTAAAAAAAACCTGTCAAGATCATCTATGTATTAATACGACGGCTCACAGCGATTGCGCCGTGCTAAATTTGGTCGTTTGCCAACGCCATGTGTGACTTTCTCAGTGCGATAAGCAAAAGTTTGGCGGCTCACGAGGGTTGAAGCTGATAAACTTAGATACCCAGTGTCTACGAAGACGACGAAAAGAAGGCAAGGAGAAACCACCATCCCACTCATCTCACGCCCAGGGTGGTGGCTTCGTTGCCTTGGAGCCGGAAGGTTCGAGGTTCGAATCCACCTCGCCGCGTAAGGACCTTGGGCAAGTCCTTCACTCACAATTGCTCAGCGCTTCGGCGTGAAACTCCGATGCAGTGTCCGCTCTGCATCGGGAGCGCCTCTGAGTAGCGGGAGCTTGAAGGGGCGCTATAACAAGTGCACAAACAAACAAACAGGGTCATAAAGACAATAGACCTTCGTACAGATAGCTCATCACCTTGATCCTAATCACCATAATCACCGCCACCACCACCGCCATCATCATCGTCATCATCATCATCGTTGTCGTCGTCGACATCGTCATCATCATCATCAACAACAACAACATCGTCATCATCATCATCATTAGTTATCATCATCATCATCGTCATCATCGTCATCATCACCATCATCACCATCATCAATCATCATCATCATCATATTTATTTTCCGGAGCCAACGGCCGGCCTACGTGATGATGATGATGATGATGATGATGATGATGATGATGATGATGATGCGGCATCGAGGTATAATGTCATTATAACACATTTAAGTAATTATAATGCAGTCACATAGTTGGCCTATTAATTCCTGAAAAGTAATGTCATACGAAACTTTTAAGAATCGTTGCATCATTCTAGTAATGAAATAATTTCTTGTCAAGAGGTCAGAGCGTTGAATGTCAAGGTAGTGACATGAATAGTAAATATTAAAAATCATTGTACATAATTATTAACGCTTAATTTTTATCAAACATGAACGCATTCAATGTGCCAGCCATAGGCGTAGGGGACATTTCAACGTTGGGGGGGGCAAAAATGAGATTTTTGCCCGAAAAATGTTTTTTCCTCCGGCCGAAATCTTAAGAATTCCCGTTACGTTTGCCCGAAAATTCGGACGTCCTTATTTTTGGTCATCCGGGCAAAATCTTCTGAAATTTCACGTTACTTTTTGCTCAAAAGGTCATTTTTTCGGGCAAGTCTGATTTTTCGGGCAAGAAGACCCGGAAAAATAAAAAAAGTAAAAATTTTCTAAAACTTTTTTTCTTTTTCCGGGTCTGCTTGCCCGAAAAATCAGACTTGCCCGAAATTTGGGGGGGCATTTGCCCCCCCTGGACCCCCGTCTCCTACGCCTATGGTGCCAGCCCTAACCCGAGCGCACCGCCGTGCTATCGCAATGAGAGAGTCACTCATGGCGTAGGCCAGTGACCAAACCTAGCCCAGGACCGCGACCGAAAACCGTCAAGTACTATAATTATAGGCGATTTTCACTTTTTACGCAACAGGTCATTGTAGAACGATAATAAGTGGGACAGACGCCTTCAATTTGTGGCCTAGGCAAAGAGTTAAAAATGGCGACAACATGTGTGAGTTTCTCAGCTTTAGGTACGAGCGAACGGATATAAAAGACCATTTGCTCCTTGGTTCAAAAGATACCTGAGTTCGCTCCACTGAAAACGGTTGTGGCAGTTCAGCACAAGCTAACTTATATCCAAAGTTCTTCAGATTTACTTTAAGGTAGGTTTGAATTAATTCGACTAACTCTTTTTGATCTTCTTATGCGAGCTGCATTATACTTCGTTTGAGAGTGACATGTTCAGAGATTAGGCTACTGTCAGGGCATCCTGGTTAAATAGATTCCAAGTCAAGGCAAATACAGATAAAGAATTTTTTAATGTTAAGACAAAGCTTAGCGTTTGTGGAATAATGGAATTTATAGCCACTCGAAATCCAAAATTCCAGGTCTACTCCGTGAACGGTCCTCAGAATTGGCGTGTCTCGTCAATAGCATTTTAGATTTTGTAGGCTAAGTTGCGCGCAGCTGTTACGATTAGCGTTTGAAGGTGGAAGCGGGATTTAAAAGCAGTCGCAACTTTCTGTAAGCTTATTTACTTTTGCTGTTCTTCATTCACGGCTCCAGGGCTGTTTTAAAGGAATTTATAGAACTGCACAACCCTTCTTTCCTCTCCCATCCTCCATGGTGAATTACTTCCAATCGACAGACAATGACCTTTTTCTGTTAGTTTTAACTGTCTAGAAGTGCTTCTACAACAATACTGCAGAACCCCATTCAGAACGGCGCATTTAGTGTACAACTGCACGTTAGAAAAGCCCTGCACGTCCCGTATGCAGTCTCCAAGGTGATTGCCCTTGAACTACGGTACGTCTTCTGAGCGTGAATTATATAGGCCTACGAAGTCACAAAAAATCTCATACTAGATTCTAACATTAAATGGCAGTTGGAAAACCCAAACAATAATTTATTCGTTATTTAGTTTATAATGCAGCCTACTCGTCATCCGTTTGGGCCAAGCATCCCAAGAAGTAAAAGCCATTCGGTGAAGCATCTTGAGTTGTATCATTCAATGAAATAGTGGTTTTTGTTCCAGCATCGTTAGCCATGCATTGGACCGTCGTCGCTTCTCTATTCTGCTTCGTTGGCTTCGTCGCAGCTGATCCCATCCGTCCGCCAATTCCGGTGCAGCCATCAACACCAGGCAGACGATATGCTGCAGTTGATCCTGCGCCACCGGTGAGATGAAGATTAAATCGCTCAACTTGATTATTAAATTTTGAGTGAATTATGTCTGACTGTTATAATCAAACGGTCAGTCAGACAGTCAGTCAACAAGACCCTCGGCTCAACTAATTGGCTTAATAATCATCACTCAATAGGCATGGGCGCCCGCAGAAATATTTGCAGGAGGGGGCAAAACACAATGGTCACGGTCAGTTTTGTTGGAAAGAGTTTTAAAATGCAAAGCAGAAAATTACGAACACGGTTATTTTTCACAGAGGTTTTCTACATGTCAATTTCCCAGTTTCACGTTGTGTGTATTTGCAACATTAGCCCTTTCGTGCGAATAAATTTGTTAAAACCAAAAAGTAGTAGTTAAAAGCAAGGAAATCGATTTTCCAGAGGAGGGCAAGTGCCCCTCTTGTCCCTATGTGCGGGCGCCCATGTCAATAGGTGAGTCCGCTCGGTCTTTCTTCAAACAGTCACTTCGCCATTGAGAGATAAAATAAAACATTACTAGCATACATGTATTTTAATCAGTCAGTAGGCCTAAGTCGGCTGCTGAATCTGTCAGTCAGAGTCTGAATTAGTTCTTCAGTCAGTCAACTCTACGACAAGACTATACACGTAGCCTACAATGCATACTGTTTGTGTTAGTGTTATTATTGCCCATGTTTGAGTTATTACGTTATATTGGATCGCTTTCATTTCTCATTGATTAATTTCTACTATTTCCAAATTCATGTCTAAATCAATGCATAGACATTATTTTTTCCACTTAATCCGGGTGCTCTTAAGATACACGATCATATCACCATTAATGAGCGGACACCTCTCCGTTTCGGGATAGTCTTAGTAATCAAAACTGTATCATATCAATGTATGATATGAGCTGCCAATTTAAGCGTTTCTAGTTAAATAAACGATTGAAATGAAATGAATTATAACATAAATATATTGTTTCTTTTCTTGATGTTGATGATTAGACCCGCTGGGAGGTGTTCATCGATATCAACTGCCCGGACAGCAGGAGAGGCTGGGACACCGTAAGAGAAGTTCAGACTCACTATGCTGCGAACGGACCCCAACAAATAGACCTCGTCTTCCAGGCTTTCGCCGTTCCATACCATATCAACGCATTGCTCAGCATTCAGGTAGACTCAAATTCTATTATTATTTATTACAGCAATGTAATCAAAGGTCAATACTCTGGAGTGAATACAGACTACGTCAGGTCAAACAGAACAGTCTTTATGGTAATTAAAACTGTTCATAAGGAATTTGACGACGAGTGCAAAGCTCCAGATCGCGGGGACGGGTCAACCATGGAGAATGCTCGGTGCTTGCTGCTAGAGTCCTGGAGCGTAGGACAATAAGTTCAGCTTGGGCAGCCGAAGGGAGAGGGCAGTGGCGCTCTACGCGCACGTTGTGATGCAGCAGAGCTCATGCAAATAATGTAATGCAGCGCCGGACCACAACATAAATTCGGTGACTAATGAGCTGTGTGTATTGCAGCCAGTGGGTGCATCCAGCATGTACTTACAGACTCGGTCAAACCTGGAATAGCGGCGTGTAAGGTAGTCAGAGCATGATAACAATCATAGGAACTATAATTATACGACATGTCTTAAGTCCATCAAAATAAATTATGGCGATACAGTGGTCAAGTCGTGATTCTACAAAACTTGGACAATTGTATGCAAAGTATGCAGAACATGACATTGTATAATATGATATGCATATGTACGCACACATGTCTTTTGTACTAGCTAATTGGCATTATAATTATTATGAATGTAGGCTACTCATTAGGTTCACACTAATTGTATTCATGAATGCATGCGTGAATGTATGATTGCGCCTATGCATATTTGCACGTTCGTTGATGTGTGCATGTGCACTTGTACGTGTATGTGTAGCATTGTGTACCCACATTGTGCACATTCTCGTCGAAGAGAGAGTAACACGACGTGTTTGTTCTTCGTCATCTATTTTTACGTCAGGGTTTGCTCTCCGTCGACTACTGGGACAATTCGCAATACTTTCCTTACGCAGATGCAGTGCTCGATCATTTGGAAGAGTTGGTCACAGCTGCTAGCATGAACAAATCTGAAAACCAGGTCATAGGGTCAGTATGGAGGACGTCTATCTGTCTATTTCTGTCTGTCAGTCTTTCTCTCTCTTTGTCTCTCTCTCTCTCTCTCTGTCTGTCTCTCTTTCTCTCTGTCTCTCTGTCTCTGTCTCTGTCTCTGTCTCTGTCTCTGTCTCTGTCTCTGTCTCTCTCTCTCTCTCTCTCTCTCTCTCTCTCTCTCTCTCTCTCGGTCTATATTTCTGCCTCCTCTTTCTCTGTCTCTCTGTCTGTCTTTCTTTTTCCCGCTCTCTCTCTCCCCTCTCTCCCTCTCTCCTCTCTCTCTCAGTCTCCATTTCTGCCTCTCTCTCTCTCTCTCTCTCTCTCTGTCTGTCTGTCTGTCTGTCTCTCTCTCTCTCTCTCTCTCTCTCTCTCTCTCTCTCTCTCTCTCTCTCTCTCTCTCCCTCTCTCGTTTGCTCTAATTGCATTGCATGCAATGACTAAATGGATTTTCACAAAATTACCGGAGCTCAAATTCTAAGGTTACACAAACATTACTGATGATGAATCGACTTACCGAACTAGAAAATGAACAGTTTGACTTGAGAAAAGGCAGAATGGAAAAATGCCCCCCGCCCTTGGGACATAGAAAGAGCGCCTACGTAGCTGTTTTAATGTGCTGTGTTTTTCTACAATAGGCCTATAATTATCATTCTACTCTTTACTTTACCAATCCGACTCTCATCAATCTTTACTAAATCCGTAAAAAATTCTTTATCTTAAGCGATCTTGTATCGTGTAATGAGCTGCCTCCAGAATTCCGCTCTTTTCCCGTTAATCCTTGCTGGTCACACCTTCCTCAGTCTCTTCCATCCATCACTCCTCAGGCCTTCCATTCGAAAATAAAGTCTCACCTCTTTAAGAACTCTCGCTTGATCGTCCACCTTCCATCAACAGCTTCTGTGCCACCCCCGATTCTCTGGCAACCGGACGACAAACTTTTTGGACAACCCTTTATGACTAAAAGCAGCGCTCGTGAATAAACTGGTGGACTGTGCTGCTTGGCTTTCGAGTGACGCTTCAGAAATTTGGAGATTACGATTTCGATTATGAATGCCGAGTAAGTAATTCCCATTAAAAACTGTTCGAGAAACGGATGAATGCAGTGGCAAAAAAACTGCGATTTCATGAAGAAATTTCGATTTGAAAGTAGATAGGCAAGCATAATTTATTATAGGCCTACTCTTATTTTGCTGGTCTAGAAGGAGGTAAGAGCTGATGAATGCAGTTTCAAAAGTAGAGCTCTGATGGATATTCGATCATATTTTCCGTAAGTCTTTTTCAGAGCCACGTTCAAGACTGTTGTTGGTGTTTGTTGCAGAGAGCTTGCTGATATTGCTGTTAAGACTACTGGCATTGATAGGGATTTCTTCATCAATGACATCCATAACCATATAAGCGAGGCCGTCGGTATCTGGAAATACGACAGCAAACGTAAGTGTGGATATCACTGCTTTTGTATTTACATCTGTCTTTTCGTGTATTTTTGTTTGTCTGACTAGCTGTCCGTTTGTGTATCTGTTTATCTGTGTGTGTGTGTGTGTGTGTGTGTGTGTGTGTGTGTGTGTGTGTGTGTGTGTGTGTGTACCTCTTCTTTCTCTTTTTTTTCAGTATCTCAGGCAGATTTTCTGCATTATTTTACTTTTGTATTTCGTCTTTTAAATGTACTTTGTATGTCTACAATTCGAATTAAAACCACCGTAGACTCTCTTATTGTGTAGGCTAATCGTAGGCAACCGTTCAATACACCTTGCAATTCACTTCACGACATGCAATCAGATCATATCAGATGACGCCATGTTTGAGTGAGTGGCGCGTATCTAAATGTCGATTTTTATTTCTTCAGGTGGCGTCGCTGCTCCACCGACTTACTTCGTGAACGGAGTGGACGTGGTTGTCGGACAGGACTTTGTTCCGACCTTTGATGATTGGATCACTTACTTCGACACACACTTCGCCAGTTCTTGAACGACGAAGATGCACGATCGAAAGTCTCATCCAACACGCAGATGATGACGATGATGATGAGGCTGAAAACAGATGAAGACTGACTTACGCATTCATAAATAAATTCCATAAACAATAATTACTCTGGGACGGATTTCTAAACACCGACGTTATATTATTTACTCCAACGGTAGGAACATCTGGAACAGGTGACGATGACGATATCGCAGATTTTTCAGCGCCATAGCTTACGATATCTAAAAACATATTCAATACGCTTACGCTGTAAAACTGTGATTCTACACGTCGTACAATATTGCTAATGAAAATAAGAATAATAAATTGCTGAAGACAATAATGAAATATACTTTGTTTGTTGTGCAAATTTAGGCTATAGGCCTATAGGGGAAGACGGGGTAATTTCGGCCATTTTTCTAATTTTTGTAATAAATTGCAAATGGTTGACTGCTAAAATTAAACAAAATTACAACTAAATAAAGTAAGATAGGGACAATATACTGCAAGGTTACTTTTTGGGATTCAGAAAAATATTTGCTGGAAAAAAAATTATTTTTAAAGTGAATTTTTGGCCGGATTTACCCCGGCCTACGGGTAAATTCGGCCAGCACAGCTAAATTGATTTTCACAACCAACCGGACGAGATAATAATGCACAAATGTATTAGGCGATATCACTGAAGCGCTAATATGAGGTAACACAAAAGTTGTTATTATTATCTTTAAAATATTTTTTTATATAACGATTGGCCTTTCCTGGACTTCTTTCGTCCAGTTGCATGCTTGCTTTTCTTCTGGGAATTTCTTGGCATATAATTTAGAGCACCAAATGACGCAATATAATTATATTTTAATATAACACTGAGTATATTGGTGAAAAATACAAAGTCACTATATTAACATTGGCACTATGTACCATTTCTAACATCTCGGGGTAAATCCGTCCACATGGCCGAATTTACCCCCGACCCATCCACCCTCCATAATAGCCGTAACGAGAAGGCCCGCTATTTTGGAAAATCGAGTTGGATAACCAAATTGACAAAAAATATTGTGGTTTGCAGAATAAAAAGCAAATAACCGACATTTGAACCAGAATACCTTCATTTCTTAGCTGTTATTGGAGACAGCATAGAAAAGTCGATTTGGCTCGAACTCGTTTTTTTCGTTTTTAGCGAATTATACTTACATAAAAACAAAACTATCTCGATAAACATACGTAATAGGATATTGTGAACTAGATGGTAGCATTGAAATCTTCCCTTGCCCTCTGGTTCTCTTGCAATCACCCTGGCCGAATTTACCCCGTGGCCGGTAGCCTATTACCCCGTCTTCCCCTAATGAGTTCTGACCAACTGTAACATCCCGATGAATGCAATAAATATCCCGGTGAACACCGTACAATGGCATAGGCCTACATATCCAGAGGAACACCATCAACATCTCGATGAAGACCATTTACAAGTAGACCTATCCTTATGATTATGAACACCATACATATCCCAATGAAGAACACCATAAATATATCGATGAACAGTTTTGAACGCCATAGATTTCCCTCTGAACACATTAAATACCCCGATAACACAGTAAAATTTAATATCCCAAAGAACACCATAAATATATAGGTGAACACTATAAATATCCCAATGACCACCATAAATATCCCGATCAACACTATAAATATCCCAATGAACACCATAAATATACAGATGATCACTGTATAAATATCCCCGGGAACACCATAAATATCCAGATCAACACTGCAAATAACCAGGTGAACACTGTAAATATCCAGGTGAACACCCTAAATATCCACACAAAAACCATAAACATCCCGATGAACACCATAAATATCCAAATGAACACCACAAATATCCCGATGAACTATGCATGGCTTCCGGTTGCGGCCTGCACTCGTTTACACTTTAGAGGAAATGTGTCATTTTCTTGAGTTTTCAACCGTTTTCTGAATAAGGAATTTTTGTTCGGGTAACTAATGGGTCCTAGCCCATTTCTGCGATGCCCGCAGAGTTATTTTCAAGGAATTACGTGCTCAAGAACGATATTTATTTGATGCAACACGTGACAGTATTGTTTCTAGTAGCCTACGGTAACGACTAAAAACCCCATGTGCTTTCTTCTTCTTTTGGAGACTTTCAGAATTGGACAATAACACCACAACAAGACTTCACTGCAAGGATTCTTAATCATGCCACCTGGTTTGTTTCTTTGATGCCTCCGGAGGATTGTAAAGGCCCGGCCTTTTAGCTGTCTCATTAGCGATCCAAACGCGTGCGTAACTAACCGCTGAATCTAGCGGGGGCGCACGGACTAGCGTAGCGACCGATACGTAGTAATAACGATTTAATTCAGTACTTTCTTTCTTTTCGGTTCTTGGTGTTGAGGTCACATGGCGAGTTTTATATAATTAAGGATAATTCTGAATGTTTGTTGTTCGCTTTATTAATTACGATACGTCGCGAGTGACGGAATAAGTTGCGTGTGTTGTTGTGCATCTTTTGTGGTGAAGTTATCAAGCCAAAAATGGTAACAAATGACTTATTCCCTCCACATGACACAAAATAATACTTTTCATCCGCCAAAAAGTTGATAACCTTTTTTTAGGCATCTGGCAAATTTTTCGGGAAAATCATACCATTTAATCCGCCAAAAAAAGTTGATGACCTTTTTTTAGTCCTCAACTTGAAAACCGAATGGGGGCCGCGTTCCATACAATTTTCCGAATAGAGGGGGGACAATATCCATTACACCCATATTCGTATTGCTAATTTCAGACCAAATGGGGGGCCACGTCCCATGGCAGTTTTCAATGGGGGGGCCATGGCCGGATTGGCCCCCTCTGGATCCGCCCCTGATCATCTTGGTATGAGTAATAACATCGGCATTTATCCTTCCGAAGTTCCGAGCACATCTTTAGCAGGACATAACGATTAGCCTACTCAAGAAATCCGTTTCCTCTAACATTGAGATCAAAACCAGACAGATTGGCGCCTGTTTATGGCTGCCGCTACTTTATTTTTTTAAACTTTATTATTATTATTATGCGCACAGACTAGTCCAATGCTGCAGCCCTACAGCGAAACTCATGGATGACGTGATTGAAGTGGTTATTCATTGTAAACACACAAGCGACAGTCATGCGGTGAAGATCCTAGATGAAATCGTCCAAAAGGCTGGCCCTTAGTAGTTGGAGAAGATTGGCGCTGCATAGTGGAAACCTTTACAAGACTTAGTGGTGATCAGGAACGAGAATCATGTAAGCCTACCCTGGATGTTTTCCCGGAAGAAGTGGCAATGCTTTACATTTTTCGCCCTAGGCGCTAAAGTTTTAAACTCCCAACCAAAGATGTTGGAAACTATAATAGCGTTTCATACCGAAATAATTATTAGCCTATTGGAGAGACATCTTTTCTCTTTGTGATATCAATTTATTATAGACCTGCTAGCTCCAATTTTGTATCATGTAATCTCTACCTGGATGCGGTGTGGCATTTAGATTTTCAACAAACGAAGACACCACTACGAATTAACCAGTTGCAATCTTATCTTAATTCTCTGACCTAATACAGTCATCTAATTTTCTCTTCTCTATCTAAATTCTACTTATTTTCATCTCATCTGTCCAATGATATTTCCTGTCCTCGTTCATCTTGTCACCTTGTCCTTTTGGTTCGTGGAACCCTAGCGACCGCCATGACCAATCTTCGCCATTCTCTTCTATCCATTGTCGCCTCTCTCAGCTGTGCGAGATTCGTCGCTGTTCTCCTGTGCACCTCCTCCATCCACCTAGTCTTCGGTCGTCCTCGTCTCCTCGTCCCCTATCCACACGCCAACACAAGCGCCTTCTCCAATCCATTACCAAAGTACTTCAGTTTTGTATTGACATGTGGCTCTTTGATATGACCCCTCTAAACTCCTCTTGGACTGAATCGTCTTGTTCTTTTATCCCTCCATGATATCCCCAGGAGAATCCTCCATATGCACAAATTGCACATATCACACGCTGCTATTTTGTCCTCCAGGCTTTTCGTCTTGTCCACGTTTCGCTCCCGTATAGTACTTTGGGGAATAATTATTATCATTGTCTTGATAAAATTTGTCTTTGTCTTCATGCTCACATGTCTGTCCTTCCAAATCTTCCTCATTCCTTGCATTGCGAATTTGCCAATAATTTTTTCCTCACCTCTCCTTAACATCTTCCATTGCTTGTGGCACCAAACTGCACAACGTTACGCTAAAAGTTCGGGCTACATTACATAATAGAGTAGATGGTAATGAGAAGAGATTAGCTTGAAAAGAGGAAATTTAGATGTATTGGGTCAGGTGATTAAGATAGGATTGGAACTGTCTAATTCAGTTGCAGCATCTTCGTTTTTGAAAATATAAATGGCAAACCGCATCCAGGTTCAGAGTAGGCTATATCCTACATGAAAAGAAGAATTCGTTACTAAAGATGGTCGATTGTAGTAAACTCGGGTCATAGGTCGATTTCGACTTTTTTGGCATTTTCGTATAGTAGCCTACACTGTATTATCTTATTATTCGCCAAGTATCGAAGCTAAAATCTCTCTGGAAATATTTGAAATTAATTTTATTTGTGAATGCTGCATCTTTCCAAAGTGTAAAAGCGGACTTTGCAGTGCATTTAAAAATCATTGCCGTCGGTCATAATAACCTATCACGCGTATCGAACTTGGTATCCTCTGAAAGCTGAGACTGTGGGCTAAAAAAAATGGCGGTCACAGAAATAATTATGCTAATTATTATCAGGCCATGATAATAAGCAGAATTGAGAGGCAGGTCTTAGTAAACAAACGAAACTAGGGTGATCACTTTTACCTGCCATTTCCCGAAAACTGCAATATCGCAGTATCTGACACTAAAATATTCATAACTCGGTCAAATATCAAGATATTCGATCAGACTAGGGCTTGCTTTAAAGGGAAACATCTACTGTTTAAAATGATATCAAAATGTCATTTTTGAAGGTTAGTTACATCAGCCTTGTTATGTCAGATCGAATCACAAATTTCTCATAACAAAAAGGTTTGTTTGTAATTTTTCTACAAAACTCTTGATCTAAAGTTTCCATCAACTTTGGTTGGGAGTTTAATGTTATGGGGATTAGGGTGAGAACTGCAAAGTATTGGCACTTCTTTCGGAAATAAACATTGGAGTATATGCATGGTCTTCGTTTCTGAAAACCGCTTGAATAACGTTTCCTCTCTGCTTCGCCAATCTTCTCCCAACTTCTGAAAGCAAACTATAGAAACGGATAGCATGCTTCCTATGATCTGGCACTGCTTGGCGCTAGTGCACGGACGTTGAGCACTTGAGTAATGTCATTATAGGTATTAGTAGAAGTAGCAATCCTAGTTTTTTCTTAAATTAATGTTCCTGAAGGTCAAGATGTCATTGTTGATCGGGCCACGGTTTATTATTATCAGTACTATTATTATTTCACCCGAGGAATCAATGAACCCTTGGGATTTAAAAACAAATATTTTAGGAGTAGGCTAGATCTATTATTATTTTTTGACCCGAGGCATTTATGATCCCTCAGGGATTTAGATGCAAACTATTTTTTTTAAACTAGTCTGGAGTTTTCAGGTCTCGTCTTCAGGGTTTGGACAGAAAGTTATTATTATTATTATTATTATTAAGTCTTATTATTATTACTATTACTATTACTATTACTATTATTATTATTATTATTATTATTAGTAGTAGTAGTAGTAGTGGTAGTAGTAGTAGTAGTAGTAGTAGTAGTAGTAGTAGTAGTAGTAGTAGTAGTAGTAGCAGTAGTAGTAGTAGTAGTAGTAGTAGTAGTAGTAGTAGTAGTAGTAGTGTTGATAGTGGTAGTGGTAGTGGTGGTTGTAGTGGTGGTGGTGGTGGTGGTGGTGGTAATAGTAGTAGTAGTAGTAGTAGTAGTAGTAGTAGTAGTAGTAGTAGTAGTAGTAGTAGTAGTAGTAGTAGTAGTAGTAGTAGTAGTAGTAGTAGTAGTAGTAGTAGTAGTAGTAGCAGTATAAGTATCAGTAGCAGCAGCAGTAGCAGTAGCAGTAGTAGTAGTAGTATGTAATGTTATAATATTAGTGTCATCATCATCATCATTATCACCACCACCACCACCACCATCATCATCATCATTATCATCATCATTGTTTGAAATTGCAATGGTGCAACACGGATAGATATTCAACAAAATGTTTATTGTTTCAGATAGCTGGCTTTTATCAACGCACAGTAACTGTTCTGCCCTCGATTGTTCTAAGCAACAAAATTAATCATCAGCTGCGTTTAAATTAAGACGAGTCTTCTTTCCGTCCAGCTTCTTCTTCTTCGCAGTTCAAGCGATGATTGTGTCGAAGAAAGCGATCCATTCATCAAAGGTAGGAACGTAGTTCGTTCCGACGACCACATCCACTCCGTTCACGAAGTACGTTGGACTGGCAGCAACTCCACCTGGTGTTCATAATTATACAACACGGAATGACGTTATCGGACGTCATGCTACAAGTGGGTTTGTGGCGGCATGACGAGGTGCTAATGCATGAACAAATTGGGTAATAGATATGATAGGCCCTATTGTGATTGCATAAATTGGCATAGGAGATAATAGGCCTATTTATCTGCTATGCAAAATCCTGGGACATGACATGTAGCCTACATGTCATATGGCATATAGTATCTGCTGTCATATTGTGGTTTTATCACAGGAATTTGGCAAAGCAGACACGATAATGAAGGCATGACACATTTTTATCTCATGACTTAGTAAAATAGACAACATGCCGCGAGCTATCACATGACTTAATAAAATAGACACGACAACATGCCGCGATACTATCACGTGACTTATTAAAATAGACATAACAACATGCCGCGATGCTATCACATGACTTAGTGCAAAAGACATTACAATTATGATGACATGGTTCGGTGTTGTCATAAAGTGAAGAAAGAAAATGGGCGGGCAATGGTAGAACAGAATTGATGTGGTAACATGACATTGTTGCATCATGTGATATGACGCTGGTGACATGACAATACTAATTTTATGATGGCACGCCGCTGTTTCTCAAACCTTATGCGAAATTATGAAAAACAACAAGTGATATCTATATAAATAAATATATATATAAATTTAAATATATATATATATATAACAACACGTGATATCTATAATAAATAAAAATATGTATGACTAACGTTTGATGGCGTATTTATAGCCTGTGGCAGCCAATGGTTTTTGTAGGTAAAGGTCAGTTTTGAAGAGATCCTTTTCGATTCCTGTTGCTTGCACAGCAAGATCAGCAATAATTCTGCAATAAAGACAATATTATTATAGCCACAGATTGATGGTGATGATTATGATGATGATGATGATTATGATGATTATGATGCTAATGGTGATGCTGATTCTTGATGATGATGATGATGATGATGACGATGACGACGACGATGATGATGATCATGATCATGATGAAATGATGATAAACGATTTTAATTGTCATCGACAATAGCAAAGGTGACGCACTCACTCATCATCATCATCATCATCATCGTCATCATCATCATCATCATCATCATCATCATCATCATCATCATCATCATCATTCAATGGAATCGTGCATGCACACACAGGGAAAGAGTGACAACGCGAAAATAGAAAGAGACGGACAGAACATAATTGGGTATGCAGAGTAAAAGCAAGAGAGACATAGAGACATGGTGAGGGAGAGAGAGATACAGAGATAGACAGACAGACAGAATAATAGATAGAGAGATGACAGAGAGGGAGAGGGCCCGGGAGGAAGTGAGAGAGAGATAGAGAGACAGAGACAGCGAGACAGAGACGAACGGACAGACAGACACATGCAGACACACAGACAGAGGCGTATACTCAGACGACTCAGACAGAAGTAGAGGTACCACTCACTCGAGCGTATCGAGTTCTGTGTTGTCGGCTGTGTTTCCAGTTGACAGTTCTTCGTAGTTTGCTAGGAGAATATCTATATAGTCGAAGACGTAGTCAGGAGTGTGCTCCGCTATGCTTAACAGACCCTGACGTAACAGATGACGTAAGCAACTGTGAAACTCAACCAACCGTTTCAAGCGCAATAGACATACATGTACATTCTGGGTCATTTTCACTTATCCCATTAGAGATATGACTTCTGTTAGGAAATTTATAGCCTATTCTGTAGGCTACTGCGGCAGGTGCAGCTTGAGCCTGCTGATATGGGACGTAAGCGATTTTGACTCCAAACTTTACCGAAAAACATGTATTACCGCATTTAGGGGCCTACTTGTCCAGACATTTTTTCCCAAAAAGTGAACCTAACAGGTTTTGGAAATAAGCCCTTCAATAAATTATTGATCTTTCATTTTTGACTCAAGAGTTGCGCGATACCATCATCATTGTCTACCATGCTGTTCTCTCCATACAAAGTCACGCTCGCGTGAAATAAGTAAAATATAATCATTAATAAATCGAACCAGCATAAACAATTCATTCGTTCATTCATTCATTTCATGAATTAAAATTTTTGAGGCAGATCGAAGAGCTCTGCGAGCCAGGATAACAGATAGGGTGGAGTGGGGCAAAAGGCCTAGGTGGGGTGAAACGCCTAGGGCCTTCGTAGAGCCTCTGCAGTATTTAAGCGCTATAAAATTATACATAATATGCTGGCGCCATCTGAAGTTACCTTCTGATATCGAGTTTGTTTATTTCGGTTCGCGGTAAGTGAAAATATTTCATTTCTTAATTATTTGGACACTTTTGCTAAATGTTGTGACCTCACAGTTTGACGATTTGCGAAAGCAAGTGGTATGCGATTCGATATAGTTATGGGCAGACAGACAGAGCTCGCAACGACGTTTTCAATGATATCTTGATGTATTAGCGATATTGCAGGATAACGACACTGTAAATATTTTAGATAAATCGGGGCTTTTGGGGTAACACGCCCACCCTCTATATGGGGTGAAACGCCCATGGTGGGCGTTTTACCCCGCAACGACCCACGTGTAAAGTAGGCTTGTTGCTAAATTCTTGTTCGCTTGCTTGCTATTGTGATAATCGTTTTGGTAGGGTAGGGCCTATGGTAAATGAGTCTGCAATGAATTGTTTTTAGATTACATCATGGTACGTGTCTACAAGCGAAAGTCGGAAAGAGGAGAGTATGGTGAAGAGAGACTTGCTACAGCATTGGAAGCCCTTAGTCAGGGCATGCCTCTCATTCAAGCGAGTAGGGAGATGGGCATACCCGCGCGAACCTTGCGCCGACATCGTGACCACCATACCACGATGCCAGGTGTGTTGAAGTTGGGATGCCATACGCCAGTACTATCTGTTGCCCTTGAATCTGAACTTTGCAATCATATAAAATATATGGAAAAGGCTTTGTACGGTCTCACTCCAAGAGATGTCAGACGTCTTGCTTTTGACATGGCCGAGGCAGCAGGCATCAATCATAGGTTCTGTATGAAAAGTCAGATGGCTGGGAAGGACTGGCTCTCTGGGTTCTTCTCAAGATATCCAGATCTTTCAATACGTGCGCCACAGGGAACAAATCTATCGCGTGCAGTGGCTTTCAACAGACCTAAAGTCAAGCAATTCTTTGACGTCTACAGGCAACTACTTGTTGATGTTCCATGCACACCATCAAGAATCTGGAACATGGATGAAACTGGAATCACCAACGTGCAGCGTCCAGGGAAAATCATCGCTACTAAGGGGCAGAGAACCGTTTCATTCTACGACATGGCAGGCATATTTGGCACTGCATATTTGCGAACGGCTACACCCGAAAAGGCCGTCAATGGATTTAAGTGCAGTGGACTGTGGCCATTCGATCCTGAGGTGTTCACTGACGACGACTTCCAGGCAGCAACAGTTACCGAAGAGGCACTGCCGGTCCCTCCGACTCCCACCGTCGTTCAGCCGGTGACTGCTGATGCACCGTCGGTCCCTCCGACTCCCACCGTCGTTCAGCCGGTGACTGCTGATGCACCGTCGGTCCCTCCGACTCCCACCGTCGTTCAGCCGGTGACTGCTGATGCACAGGCTTCTGCTCAACTGAGTGATGCTGAACGAGGTAGGTAACTTATTACATTTAGTGTTGCTTAGCCATTTGATTATTAGGCCTATTGTATTCGTTTATTAGTAGAATGTGACGAGAACCCGCGCCTACATTTACATCAATGCAGTTGATGATTGGTAGTTAGTCAAGTTAGAATTAAATTATGAGAAACACAGTGAATATAAGTTTGGGCCTGGTGAACATTTTCCTTTTAATTTTAAGTTTCTAAGTAGGCCATAGGCCTACTTTTTATATTGAACTTGATGTACTCTGGCCTTCTACATAAATGGTTTTGTGGATGTGTGCAATTGCAGCTCGGAGACTGATCTTGGCAATATCACCTCGTCCGAAGATCTCTGGTGTACGCTCTCGAACACGTAAAGCTGAATCTGCAACGCTTTTAACAGGATCGCCATACAAGAATGAATTGGAAGACAAGTTGAAAGTCGCGGAAGCACGTTCTTCCGCCATTGCTTCCAAGGCCGCTGCGAAGAGTGCCGCTCTCATTAAGAGCCTGGAGTCAACGAAACAAAGGAAACGCAGTTCAAACGACGACCCACAGCCTTCGACGTCAACAACCGGACGGAAGAAAAGAGCGAAACTTCTTCCTAAAACCAAAACCGCAGCGAAACAAAGGAAACGCAGTTCAAACGACGACCCACAGCCTTCGACGTCAACAACCGGACGGAAGAAAAGAGCGAAACTTCTTCCTAAAACCAAAACCGCAGCGGTGAGAAGTAAGAAGCGCAAAGCGACACACGATGATACCAGCAGTGAAGACGAGGAATGGCCATGCCTGATATGCGGCGAACCTTTCGCTAACAGCATGTCCCGTGAGAAATGGGTCCAGTGCCAACAGTGTGCGAAGTGGGCACACGAGGCTTGCACAGATGGTTATTCCTATTTCACCTGCCCAAACTGCGAGTCTGACTAGACTAGGCCTACTGCATTTTATAACTGTAGTTGGTATATGATGCATGTCCATTCCTGATCTTGGTTACTCGATTCACCTGATTCTTGTTGCCAAGTGTTTTTTACTTCTGACTGCTGCGGCTGCTGTGATAGTCTATCGAGTGAGCTGTGTCTTGTGAGCTGGGACTTGCTACGAGAGATCTAATGGACATTATTGACAGTTTTTGTATTTTTTAATAGGCCTGGGACATTCTGCACGTATTCGGCTGTGCTTAGGTCACTTTCAGTGCATGTGTAGGCCTATTGGACTGTCTAATAAATCTTATGTGTTCTCATTTTTCAGCATTATAACTAAAGTTACACAGTGCGGGGTAAAACGCCCACCCATGGGCTTTTTGCCTCACACGTGTGGGCCTTTTACCCCACCCACGGGGCAAGACGCCCTTTTTGGGTGTCGAAAGAAAATCATCCCCACACATTACTGATGCTGTAGATAGACATTATTATGGTACTTTTATACAGCAAAATGAATGATGTATCTACCTGCACATATTTCATAGTTATAGTGTAATAACTTTTTGAGATATGACAATTGACCTGAAAAGTGGGCCTTTTGCCCCACTCTACCCTAAGCTTACTGGAAAGCAGAGTTCATTTAGATAAGTCGGGGCAGAGCCAACCCAAACCCAGTGAAGCAATTCTGTCCCTATAAACAATAATCGTTTTAAAGCCGTAACACTTTGACACTTAATCGGTTAACTACTAGTCCTTAAACTTTGCAACCCTATTGCATGCATGCAAACCTAGAATACATGTACGCATGATACGTAGACACAAACATTTAATTAGCCTATGTGTGTGTGTGTGCAACTGTGCATATATTAATGCAAACTTACCTGATGGGCAATGAATCCACTGCGATGGTATGGCAGAGGGATCGTTTGCCAGACGAGATCCAAACGAGATGCACCGTAGTATTGCTGAACCTGGAGCGCAATCGGCCACGCCACATAGGCGTCTGGGCAGACTAAGTCGGCGAAGAACTCCCACTTAACCTTATCAAGATGAACATAAAAGACGATATTCTTATTATGGTCACTGGTCAGATAGCCTAGTGAGTATACGCTGGCTGACTAAATGACCCACTAACTCTTTACCCGACGAGGTGATTGCTAAACGGACTGAAAAAATAAATATGAAAAATGTATACACAGATGAATCACTGAGTAGATAAACAAAGGAATGAATCGGTAAATCGGCAAAATGCTGCTACGATATGAAGAACGAATGATTTCACTCGTGACTATGGAATGGAAGAACAGATTATTGAAGCAGTGGACAGAATTGTTCTAGTTAGGCCTACTAGGATACTTCTTACCCCGAGTTAAATGACTGATGATCTTCCATCCGGAATTAAGAATGCTTTGAAACTGCGGAAACTTCTATTCCCAACAAATATTATTTCTATTATAATTTTCTTCTACTGATGCTGCAATTTATCCATCATTTTAGGTCAACCGACATCTGATGAGATATCAACAAGACAACAACGCTCCTAGTGGCGCTTTAGAAATTTGGAGATTACTACATGTAGACCTATTAATGAATAGGCCTACGATTACCACAAAGAGATCAATAATGCTCAATTACATCAGTGCAATATTAATGGGAATCAACGAAAGACTAAATTAAGAAATTAAATCTGTAACAAATAAATAATAAAATATGATAGTAAGGGAAGTTAGAGTCTGAATCCGACTCACTGCTGGTCGCGGTTCAGCGGGCGCATGTCGGAAGCCGGCCTCCACATCAGACACAGGAATCGGAGGATTGATTGGATCCAACGTTGCAAGACCAACGCAGGCGAAGAGGAAAACGACAACGGTCCACTGCATGGCTGATGATACTGAAACGAAAGATCAGACAAAAATAATATTATCATGAAACGTTATTCACAAATTATTGCCTTTGACACAATGATGTAGGCCCTATCAAACATTGCTCGGCCGCAGTTGCAGATTGAGCACTGAGTAAACAGAGTCACCACAAAATGAAATGTGGATGACGCAAATTCAATGGCAATGTAATGTAATGTAAATCTTTGAGAATTATTTCTCAGCGCCAATAAAAGCCACGTCAGGGAGACCAGCTTATCACCGGCGCTAAATAATTAGGTATAGCATGAACGTCTTCTTTTCAGCTTGCGGTCTGTTCTTGGCAGCCAGTATGCTTCCTTGTTCAGCAATCCATGCTTTAATCCAGTGCTGTCCAACGTGCGGCCCGCGGGCCGCATGCGGCCCGCGAGGCGATTTCAAGTGGCCCGCCCGGGCTCACCAAATTTGTGCACTTAAATTGTGTAAAATGAACTAAATGATAAAATTATTGGTCGAATTGGGCGTTTATTTTTTAGTGACTTTGTGACAGTCGTCTATTTGGAATGCTACCCGAAAGGCCAATTCCCTAGGCTATCTCTTCTTTCTTTTCATTGGGTTAGGCTCCCGTATGTCTATATTCTATCTTTAGATTGGCACGCGAATTCTGGTTTTAACAACTCTTATTACTGTACTCAGCTAAACGGACCCCGCAAACCATCCCAAGCAGTTCACTTCTAGTCAGTCCATGAGATGTCTAGATGTTAATTTAATGATGTGTAGACTGCAGAGTTCCAGCACGTCTGCAAGTGACTGCGTCCTTACCTTCGACAGATAGTCGAGTTCTATAGTTCTAAGGATTAGAAAGAAACAATCGATAATTTAAGAGACACAGGGACAATGACATCAATGGCGATGTCTTCATCCAGAAGGTCCGACGGCTATGACTGTTGGACCTGTTGGTCTATGCTAGCTCTTTAACTAGACCGAGACTCTGGCTTTGGCTAATTTTTTATGAAAGCTAGAGCAGGAGAATGGAAATTCACCTCTGTCATAAATTGGATCTTGGCCAAAATATTTGACTGGGCGACATATTCAAGAGCTGAGCTGACCAAACTGTGTCTGGGCGACACAACTGAGTGCAAGGCAGGGATAAACACATTTTGGTGCTCAACTATTATAATTGTGAAGCATGACAATCGCATTTTATGTAGTCCTCATACTATTATTCCTGTGGGACTTGTCGAACTCTTTCCATAAACTGCTCAAGACTTTCCTCTTTGGCATTCCTGAGTCGGCTACATCTCTGAATAGTTATCTTGAACGGGGCGGCATATAAATTTCATATATCGATAGCTAGATTGATAGATAGCCTAGATTATAATAATTCCATATTAAATTTCAAATTCAATACTCGTTTCTATGTTAATACAATAGGCCCTGTATTAGCAATAACTGCTAGCAACTGCTTTTGAGTTTACTGTTGCGGCCCTCGGCTTCAAGAATCTTCCTTATGCGGCCCGTGGTACCAAAAAGGTTGGACAGCACTGAATCATTCGTAGACCTACTATATCTAAGATTTTTCATCTAAATATCTAACCAAACATTTGACGGCTATATAAAATATCCTATCATATCACGCAATTCGAAACAAGCATGCCCGAGTCAGATTTATTCATACCTACCTTATAATTATTTCATCTGAACAATAGACTTACTAAATTTTAGTTGACTCGTTCAAAACTGATCGAGGTCTAGATGAACCGTGTGCGGGATATCGGCCTTTTGAGTCTCTCGAATAATTTTCAACCCATGACTTGTTCGCCTTTTATATCCATTCTGAAAGCTGAGAAAGTCGCACATGTCGTAGGCAGCCCAGGCCGCAAGCCATTTGAACTATAATTTGCCTGTGTCAAATTTAGAGCGTCCCACCTATTACCGTTGAAAAGTGACCTGTTTAAAAAACCCAGTCAAGATCATCTACTAATACGACGACTCGCAATAGTTCTCGGCGATTGCATCGGCAAAGTTTGGTCGTTTGCCAACGCCATGTGTGACTTTCTCAGTGCGATAAGCAATTAACCGTTTGGCGGCGCACAAGGGTTGAAGCAGTGCAAAGACAACGAAATGAAGGCAACGATAAACCACCTCACTCACTTCGTACCCAGGGTCATAAAGACAACGAACCTACCTTCGTACAGATAACTCATCACCTTGATCATAATCACCATAACCACCGCCACCACCGCCATCATCATCATCATCATTATCATCATATAATTTTTTTCTCGGAGCCATGGGCCGGCTTCCTCTACGATAGTGTTGATGATGATGATGGTGGTGATGATGATGATGATGATGAAGATGGTGGTGGTGGTGGTGGTGGTGGTGGTGGTGGTGGTGGTGGGGGTGGTGGTGGTGGGGGTGGTGGTGGCGGCGGCGGCGGCGAAGATGGTGGTGGTGTTGTTATTGACGATGATGATAATGATGATGACGACGACGACGACAATGATGACGATGATGATGATGATGATGATGATGATGATGGTCTGTGTGCACTTGTTATATAGCGTTCCTTCAAGCTCACTGCACAGAATCGCTCCATTCTGCAGCGCGGACACTGCATCGGAGTAATTACAAGTGAATGACTTATCCAGGGTCCCTACGCGGCGTCTTTAAGTGGATTCAAACCTGCAAACCTCCGGCCGCAAGGCAGCGAACATATCCACTACACCACCGCGCACCAATGATGACGACGATGACGGTAACGATGATGATGATGGTGATGACGACGTCAACGAAGACAATGATGACAACGACACATGAAAGGTGCGGCAATGTCGAACGAAAATGTTAAGAATCTTGCATCATTCTCGTGATGAAATCATTTCTTGTCGAAAAGTCAGAACGTTGAATGTCAAGGTTGCGACATGCATAGTAAATTAATAATCGTTGTAGATAACCATGCACACTTATACATGTACATGAACGCATTCAACGTGTCAGACCTGGCGCGCGCGCACCTTGCTATCGCCATGGGAAAGTCACACATGGCGTAGGCCAGTGACCAAACATAGCCCAGGACCGTTACCGAAAACCGTCAAGTAGGCCTACTATAGGCGATTTTGACTTTTTATGCAACAGGTCTTTGTAAAACGGTAATAAGTGGGGCAGACGCCTTAAATTTGTGGCCTAGGCAAAGAGTTAAATGAGGCTACGACATGTGCGTATTTCCCAGCTTTAGGTACGACCGAGCGGATATAAAAGACCATTTGCTCCTTGGTACAAAAGATACCTGAGTTCGCTCCACTGAAAACGGTTGTGGCAGTTTAGCACAAGCTAACTTAGATCCAAAGTTCTTCAGATTTACTTTAAGGTAGGTTTGAATTAATTCGACTAACTCTTGGTGATCTTCTTTAACGAGCTGCTGCATAGACTTCGTTTGAGAGTCAAAATTAATGTTCAAAGACTACCGTAACAGTTACTGTCAGGACATCCTGGTTAAATAGTTTCCACGTCAAGGCAATTATGCTACTGATAAATAAAAATTATACAAGTAAGAAATGTCAAGTTTGTGGAAATTATAGCTACTCAAAATTCACAATTCTTGAAATAGCCTACTCCATGAACAGCCCTCACAGTTGGCGTGGTTCGTCAATAGAATTTTAGACTTTGTAAATGATGAGCAGCTGTTGCGATTATCGATTAATGTGGCTACGGAATTTAAAACTTAACTCAACTTTCTTTATTTACTTTAACCGTTTTTCATTCACGTATCAATGTGCATTAATTCCCCAAGGTGATTGCTCTTGAACTACGTCTTCTGAGTCTAAAAAGGTCTACGAAGTCAAAAATCTCATACTTGATTTTAGCCTCAAATGGCAGTTGGAAAGCTCCAACAATAATTTATTCGTTATTCGTTATCAAGTTTGGAACGTAACCATCTAACTAACCATTTGGACCAAGCAACCCAAGAAGCAAATGCTATTCGGTGAAGCCTATTAATGTTGTGTTGTATCATTCAATAAATAATTTATTAATATCTAAAGACCATAATTAGTTATATATATATATATATATATATCTTCGTTTTATTGAGATTCTCGATGACACACCGCAGCCAATTACAAGTTTAAAAATGATACAGAAAAATCATAACAATTCAATAAAAAAACGATAAAAAAATCATACGTCAATCAACTGGATGGAAGTCAGAAAGAGGGACAGTGGTCGAGTATCTATAAAGTACTCGAGAAATTATGGTTTTTGTTCCAGCATCGTTAGCCATGCATTGGACCGTCGTCGCTTCTCTCTTCTGCTTCGTTGGCTTCGTCGCAGCCGATCCCATCCGTCCGCCAATTCCGGTGCAGCCATCAACACCAGGCAGACGATATGCTGCAGTTGATCCTGCGCCACCGGTGAGAGGAAAGCTAAATCACTCAACTTGATTAATTAATTGTCAGTGAATTATGTCTGAATGTCATAATCAACCAGTCAGTAAGACAGTCAGTCGGTCGGTCGGTCGGTCGGTCAGTCAGTCAGTCAGTCAGTCAGTCAATACGACCCTCGGCTCAACTATTGACATAATAATCAAAACTCAATAAGTGAGTCCGCTCAGTCTTTCTTGAGTCAGTCACTTCGTCATCAAGAGATTAAATAAAGTAATAACATATTTTAATCAGACAGAAATCTGTCAGTCACAGTCTGAATTAGTTCTCCAGTCACTCAACTCTACGACAAGACTGGACACGTAGCTTACAATGCATACTGTTTGTGTTAGTGTTAACGCCCATGTTTGAGTTATTACGTTATATTGAAACTCATTTCATTTCTCATTCATTATTTTCTACTTTTTCCAAATTCATGTCTAAATCAATGGACATTGTGTTCAATAGACATTTTCCCACTAAGTCTGGATGCTCTAAAAATACACGATCATGTCGCCATATTATTGAGCGGACTCCTTTCCCTTTCGGGTTAGTCTTAGTAAGCCTATCAGGTTAACTGTATCATTTCAATGTAGACTACGCGCTGCCAATTTAAGCGTTTCTGGTTATATAAATGATTGAAATGAATTAAATAATATTTCTTTTCTTGATGTTGATGATTAGACTCGGTGGGAGGTGTTCATCGATATCAACTGCCCGGACAGCAGGAGAGGTTGGGACATCGTGAGAGAAGTTCAGGCTCACTATGCTACGAACGGACCCCAACAGATAGACCTCGTTTTCCAGGCTTTCGCCGTTTCATACCATATCAACGCATTGCTCAGCATACAGGTAGATTCCAATTCTATTATTATTCATTAGAGCAATGTAATCAAAGGCCACTACTCTGGAGTGCTTCCGGGCTACGTCAGGTCAAACAGAACAGTCTTTATGGTACCGGGTAATTAATAACTGTTCAACAGGAATTCGTCGACGAGAGGACGTCTTTATGTATTAGCTAATTGGCATTATAATTATGAATGTAGGCTACTCAATACTCATTAGGTGCCGACTAATTGTATTCATGAATGCATGCGTGAATGTATGATTGCGCCTATGCATATTTGCACGTACGTTGATGTGAGCATGCGTATTATTTTGTACGTTTGTTTATACACCTTCAATGTGCACATTCTCGTCGAAGAAAGAGTTATGACGACGTGTTTGTTGTTCGTCATCTTTTTTTACGCAACAGGGTTTGCTCTCCGTCGACTACTGGGACACAACGCAATACTTCCCTTACGCTGATGCAGTGCTCGATCATTTGGAAGAGTTGGTCACAGCTGCTAGCATGAACAAATCTGAAAACCAGGTCATAGGGTAAGGATGTTGTCTGTCTATCTGTCTATTTCTGTCTGTCAGTCTCTCTCTCTCTCTCTGTCTCTGTCTCTGTCTCTGTCTCTGTCTCTGTCTCTCTCTCTCTCTCTCTCTCTCTCTCTCAGTCTATATATTTTGCCTCCTCTTTCTCTGTCTCTCTGTCTGTCTCTCTTTTTCCGCTCTCTCACCTCTCTCCCCGTCTCCTATCTCTCTCAGTTTCCAATTCTGCCTCTACTTACGTCTCTCTGTCTTTCTCTGTTCCTCGTTCGCTCTAACCTAATTGCATTGCAAGCAATGATTAAACGGATTTTCAGAAAATTACGGAGCGCAAGTTCTAAGGTTACACATTCATTACTGAAGATGAATCGACTTACTGATCTAGAAATGAACAGTTTGACTTGAGAAAAGGCAGAATGGAAATAATGTCCTCCCTTGGGACATAAAGAAAGCGCATACGTAGCTGTCTTAATGTGCTGCGTCTTTTCTACAATATTTTCATTCTACTCTCTACTTTACCAATCCGACTCGTTTCTTAAACCATCATCCATTTCAACATAAATAAGGTTAGATCTTTTGGTTTTGTCTTCTTATCTACAAGAATATCTATAATGAAACACGCTGATTTTCAATTTCACTCGCTCTGATAGGCTACTTTGTCTTAGACTAGTCCGCCATCTTGAGCCACATTCGAAATGAACGTTTTGGTAAAATTCCTGTCGCAGTTGCTGCTCTCTCTCGCTTGTTAACTCATTTGGGTTGTTGCTCATCTCATGACCGAGTTTCTCATTGCCTGCATCCAATGTACACTGTACACTGTACAGTATTCTCATCTCAACACAATTCCATCTGCATCATTCCTTCTTGCTCGCCGTTCTATTGCTCACCCATTAGGCATAAATTCCCGAAAACTCATTTTAACTCTTTTACTCTCCGGTTACATAGAACTAATTACCATCGTCTCAGCACATATTTCTCATTGCATGATTGCACGCAACAAGAACTTCCAACAAGAAATTGCATCTCTATTCCGTCAATCTCTACTAAATCCGTAGAAATTCTTTATCTTAATAAGCGATCTTGCCTCGTTTAATGAGCTGCCTCCAGAATTCCGCTATTTTCTCGTTACACACAATCACCTTCCTCAGTCTCCTCCATCCATCACTCGTCATGCTTTCCATTCGAAAAGAAAGTCTCTTCTCTTTAGGAACTCCCGCTTGATCATCCACCTTCCATTAACAGCTTCTGTGCCACCTCTGATTTTTCTGGTAACAGGACAACGAAAACACTTTTTGGACAACCCTTAAGACTAAACGCAACGCTCGTGAATAAGCTGGTGGCCTGTGCTTGGCTTTCGTGTGATGCTTCAGAAATTTGAAGATAACGATTACGATTATGAATGCCGAGTAAGTAATTCCCAATAAAAAACTGGTCGAAAAGCGGATGAATGCAGTGGCATAAGAACTGCGACTTCACGAAGAAACTTCGGTTTGAAAGTAGATAGGCAAGCATACCGGGTAATTATACTCTTATCTTGCTGGTCGAGAAGTAGGTGTTAGCAAATAAATGCAGTGACAAAAGTTCAGTTCTAATGGAATGGATATTCACTCATATTTTCTGCCTGTGAGTCTATTTCAGAGCTGCAGCGTTCAAGTGTTGTTGGTGTTTTTGTAGAGAGCTTGCTGATATTGCGGTTGAGACTACTGGCATTGATAGAGATTTCTTCATCAATGACATCCATAACCATAGAAGCGAGGCCATCGCTATCTGGAAATTCGACAGCAAACGTAAGTGTGGATATCACTGCTTTTGTATTTGCATCTGTCTTTTTATGTCTTTTTTGTTTGTCTGACACTCTAGCTGTCTGTTTGTGTATCTGTTTTCCTGCGTGTGTTCCTCTCCTTTCTCTCTTTTTCAGTATGTCAGGCAGATCTTCTGCATGATTTTTCTTTGTATTTCGTCTTTTAAATGTACTTTGTATGTCTATGATTCGAGTTAATACCACAGTAGGCACTCCCATTGTGTAATCGTAGGTTACCGAGAAATGGATTGACATCTTGTTCAATAAACATTGCAATTCACTTCACGACACGCAATCAGATCATGTCATATGACGCCATGTTTGAATGTCTTTAAATGTCGATTTTTATCTCTCCAGGTGGTGTCGCTGGTCCACCGACTTACTTCGTGAACGGAGTGGATGTGGTTGTCGGACAAGACTTTGTTCCCACCTTTGATGATTGGATCACTTACTTCGACTCACACTTCGCCAGTTTCTGAACGACGAAGATGCACGATCGAAAGTCTCATCCCATACGCAGATGATGACGATGATGATGATGAGGCTGAAAACATGCGAAGACTGACTTATTGCGCATTCATAAATAAATTCCATAAAAACAATAAGTATGCCTACTCTGGGACGGATTTCTAAACACCGAAGTTATATTATTTACTCTCCAACGATAGGAACAGGTTACGATGACGATATCATCGCAGATTTTTGAGCTAAAGATATTTAGAAACATATTCTATACGCTTACGCTGGAAACTGTGATTCTACACGTCGCACAACATTGCTGATGAAAAAAATAAATTGCTGTAGACAATAATAAAATTTTGTTGCTGTTGTGCAAAGTTATATATGAGTTCTGACCAATTGTAACACCATAAATATCCAGATGAACACCATAAGTATAAACACAATACATATCCCGATAAACACCGAAGATATCCCGATAAACACCATAAATATCCCGATAAACACAGTGAATATCTAGATAACACCATAAAATTTTAGTTTCCGATGAACACCATAAGTATGAACACCATACATTATCCCGATAAACATCAGAGATATCCCGATGAACACCATAAATATCCCGATAAACACTATTAATATCTCGATGAATACCAGAGATAACCCGCTGAACACATTAAATATCCCTGTGAACACCTTGAATATCCCGACGAACACCATAAATATCCAGATGAATTCCATAAATATCCAGATGATCACTGTAAATATCCCAACGAACACCATAAATATCCCGATGAATATCGACGCTAACCTTCCGGCACTCATACATAGCCTACTCGTCTGATAATCACAACAGGTTTTCAGAATCTGTTCCCAAAAACGTCCACACCCGCATCCAAAAATTTCAACGCTAAACCACCCAATCCGTTGAGTTCGACAAATTTTAATGTTAAGCTATAATAAATTGTCCTCAAATAATTCTGTGGAGAAAACTCTTAGCTGCTTTGCGTTCAAGATAATTGTTTAAGATTATCGGTCGAGTTGTGTTGTAACAATAATATTTGCAATTTCTGTTCTTGTTACAATTTCGATTCGCACAGGGCCTAAAATGACTTCACTTCCAAAGGCACCTTGCAGAGGCGCTGGACATTGCAGGGCATATTATACTTTAGGCCTATTTGTTTGCGATGTGTGCACAGTCTTGAATTACCTTTCAGGGTAGCCTACCATGATTGACTCTTCAAGATATTAAACTCATTGTTTATAATTGTTTCCTTTCCCTCTCTGAACGAAAGCTTCACTGATGATCTGGTTCTAGCCATTAGGCTACACTATTTAATCCTTTTTTTATCGTTTATGAGATCGTTTGATGGTGTAATTGTCCGTCTGCTGCTTAAGCTATCTTATAGACCTATAGACAATAAAAACTTACTTCACTTTGAATCCGTGTCCTCAATGCAAAACTAAAGTCAACAACATTGACTGACTCTCTGACTGACTGATTTACTGGTCATTCATTTACTAATGTCCATTCTTTGTTTTACTTTTGTTAGAATTTTCTTCATTTGCACACCTGACGTTATTTAAGTTTATCCTGGTTTAATTCTCTCATTATTCCAATCTTGTAATGAGGCAGAAAAGTTTAGTCACCCATCATCTATGCTTCAACAGCGCTTTACCTATTAGCATATAACCCAGCTCGATGTAAGTTCTCATCTGAAGTATTTGTAACTTCTTCACTTTCTTCGCTTTCTCCGGTTTGTAATTATAATGCAAAAGACTTAATAATTATTAATCTTAACGTGTACCGTATAACATAAATTTTCAAACAATAAATTTGTCTCTTGATTGATTGAGTTGGTTGATAGATTGGTTGATTGATTGATTGGTTGGTTGATTGATTGACAATGATAATAAGGCAGTGTTGTTTAGTTTTCATTGGTAAAGGGCTTCTGATGACTGTTAAAGTCGTTGAGGCAAACGTAGCCTCGATGGACACGTGGCATATAACTTCACTGCTCCTGATTATTATTTATAGCTTTGGTTAGAAACATTCTGAGAATAGGCCTACCAGTCCCAAGCCTGGGAAAAGAGCGATGCTAAAACGACCTTTGGTATAGCAGCATAACATCTTTAAAGACCATCCAGGCTTTGAGAGTTTTCATCATTAGATACTCTCAAACCACCGCAAAATCCAAAGGGGTGGTGACCATCCTTTCACCCCCTCCCGGTGGGATGAGGGTTAAGTCTCGCTTTCAAATGAGCGACCCATCCAGTCTGCGCTCTTTGGCTAAGTTGAAGCTTCTGGTCTCACGGTCTCGCTCCTCGGCCAGGCAGTGCCACGCTTTCTCGGTTGAGTGACTGCCCGAGTTATGTTTAACATAATGGTTCAGAGATTGGTTGTGCTATGTTGTTTTGCATTGCATTGTATTAGTTTAAATTGCATGCTGTTCAGTTCCATGCAGTTTTAACCATTCATTGAATCGTATAGATTTTCATTGATAATTGGAAAACAACATCAGGATTAGACGTGCCTTTGGAGGGCAGAATACTGGAGCAGGTTACGAAGTTTCTATAATGTATATCTAGGAGGGCTAATTATAACAGAAGATGGAAAATGCACGGACAACATAAAGAGGCGGATCGGCCTAACATGCGTTGCCTGTGTGAGTGGGGACAAATTTCCACTGTCCGATTTGCAAGGTTTCCTAGGTATTCTTTTAAGTGTGTGCCTCTGCTCGGTTAAGGGCTAGGATAAAGTTTTGCCTTAGGTCAGCATAGCGGCTTAGGGTCGGATTTGGATCATGATTAAGGTTAGGATAAGGGTTGTGACTAGGATTAGAATTTAAAAATAGGGCTTGTACATGGATTATATGGTACTGTAATGCTAAATGCCGATCACGTCCTGAGGAACCTTTTCCCACCTCTAACAAAGATCACCTATAACTTACGCCACAGACCCCATCTTTTTGTTCTACCAATTAAGGATGATAGAAACTTTATTCCGAGGGTTCTCTTTGCCTCCAATTAATGACAGACATTGTTATGTTCACAAAATTTTTGCCATTGGCAATTTTTAATGTGCTTTGACGTGTAACTGGGTGCGGTGTGTCACCTGGATTTGTCACTTTTATAATTAAACGAAGATCATCAGGATTAGGGTTAAGGTACAGATAAGAATAATAGAAGCAGAGATGCGGTTGACTTCAGTGCACGCCAGCAAGTATGCTGACCTCTAGGATAACCACATTTTGTGTAGCGCTGTTCACTGACACACTTAGCAATGTGACGAAACTAACAAAGCAACACAATGCGTGATCATAACCTACTTTCCTTTTGCTCTAATGGATAACGAATAAACAACGTTTTCGATTTGTACCAGTCGATATATTTTCTCCATTTTATTCACTCCTATTATCATCATCATCAAAATTAGTAGTATTAGATGTAGGCCTAAGCTACAATTATTATTGTTTCGACTTGTAATGCTATCCGACGTTTGGCTAATAATTGTCTCCGGTTCTATTGCTTATGTAAGATGTTTATGAACGCATAGTTCTATCTTCGAATGTTTTCCGCACTCTCATCACCGTCTGCGTCTTAGATGAGACTTTCGTTTGTGTTTCTTCATAGTTCAGTCTGCATTGATGAGTGGGTCAAGGAAAGCCCTCCAATCGTCAAAGCTCGGCACGTAATTCGTTCCGACGACCACATCGACTCCGTTGACGAAGTATGTCGGCGTGGCAGCAACTCCACCTGCCATGACATGACACAACACGATGTCATTAGACTCGACATGACATGACTTATGTCACATTTCACATGACACGATGATGTGTCGTCATTCTGCTCCGATTATAGCTCAGCGATAATGACTTGGAGTGTCGTTACCAAAATGGCATGACCTGGCATTTACGATGAATGACACGAGGTGTTGTTGACCTGCTGTCGTAAAAATATGTAATGGCAAGAGATACAGTAGGAGGAAGTGAGTGTGTGAAAGAGAGAGACTGGGAGTGAGATGGGAGAGGAGGGATGGTGAGGCAGAGAGAGAGAGAGAGAAAGAGAGAGAGACAGACAGACAGAAAGACACAGACAGAGACACAGACAGAGGGCTTAAGCTAGAATCTACAGTCTGCAATGATAGAGGGCCAAAGGTAGCGATCTAAACTGAAAGAGACAAATGCAAAGGTATAAGCAGTCATAAATAGGTGAGCGACAACAGAAAGACGTAGACAAACATAGACATAAAGAAACAGAGATACAGGGAGAGCGAACGAGAAAAGGGACAGAGACAAAGATTATACAGACACAGACCGCGACAGAGAGAAGGGGGGCAGAAAGAGATAGACAGACATACAAAGGCAGAGAGAGAGGGGAGAGGGGGGAGACAGACAAGGAGAGAAATAGATGAATCTATAACATGATTGCAGTCTAGTCTTCACTGACGTCTAGTGGCGTATTTGTACGATGAGATGGCGAACGATCGATAGATTGGAAGTTCACTGATGAAGAGATCCTTGTCGATACCAGTCGATGCAACAGCAGCATCAGCAACATCACTGCAACAACAACAACCACATCATCGTTATTATTATTATTATTATTATTATTATTTTTTTTTTTTTTTTTATTTTTTTTACCCGAGGTATCTAGGATTCCTCGGGATTTACAGAAATTATGCTTGGAGCTGTTTTTGTGTGTTTAGAAAATCAGGCCTCGTCCTCCGCAACAGTATTAAAAGTGCCACGAAATGCTATGGCGTTGTAGCGCTGGATACAGATCTATAGAAAGGCGCTGGAACAAAAATGTCACCTCCCGCGACTCACCAGAAATGACCGAGAGACGTTGGCCAACCTCGCGGATGAAACTGAGCCCGGCAGAGTTGATGGGGCCCAGTGTTTCCAGGGCAATGGGAAGAAAGAGGTGTGAAGATGGCAGCCCCACGTACTTCTCGATCTTTCGTACGGCGGCTTGTTCCGCAGCGGATCCCGCCACATTTGCTGTGTGAGCGATATAGGATGCCGCGCAGGTGTGTACCACCGTGGCATCCCAAGCCAGATGCTTGCCTGCCGCCCAGGGGATCAGTGTGGCCCCATCAGGTCTCTTGCCGTCTACACGAGATAGACCAGACGGCTCTTTACAACTTGGGACATCGGCTCTCTGCAACGCCCGCCAGACTATATCATTGATGGCGTGATGACGAAGGGACCGCCCAAAAGCCAATCTACATGCAAGACCGTGTTGGCCATCGGGGCCCACCAGAGCACCGCAGCCACATTGATGTGGGCTGCAGAGACTCAGACCCAACCGAAGACCAACTGCCACGCGCACTGCCTCGTTGCTGAGACAGAGGCCGCACGATGGGATTGGAAGGGCTATCAACCAGTCACCGGAGTGAGGGGAGCTCACTGCCAGCAAGCGCGCTCGGTCAATTGGGTTGATGCTGTTACCCCAAACTGCCGACTTATCCGCATCGATTACTGGCTTGTCCCATGTTGCCTGTTTAGCCGGCAACGGGTCGACACACGATGGAAGTGTATCCCTACGAGCCATCAAGATATCACCCAAATGCGGATCAGACGCCGCTGAGCTGAGGTCAAGAATGGCTGACTGGAGTGCAAGGGTTGTCGCAGCTGATGCCATATAGGCAGAAGAAGCCAGCGATCCAACCCTCCTCACGCCCAGACCGCCATGTTTGATGGGTAACGTGGCCTGCAGCCATTGGGTGGTGTCTAGTTTGACGTTGACGATGGCTTCGAGGCCAACTCTCATGATGTTGTCAAGCCTTTCTAAGGTTGAGTGGTCAGAGCAAGGGGAGCAGCGGAGCAGATAGCTAATCCTAGGGGCACCAAATGAGGATCTTAACAGTATAAGGGCGCTTTGAGATGGCAGACGGTGTAGGTTTTTGATGGCATCACTTAAGAGCCCACACTGTTGCTCGAGAGCAGCATCTAAAGCCTGTCCCTTGAAGAGGGGTGCCCCAAGAAGGGTGATCGAATCACTGTCCAGGCGTTGGAAATCCGACCAACGGTGATCGTCCCCGAAGCCCCCGCTGTGGGAGTACCACTCACATTTGCCGGCGTTTAGATGAAGACCCATTGCTCCACCGCGCTCGTGGATCAGTTCGACATCCTGGGCTACTGTCTCCATGGGGCCTCCCAAGGAGAGGTCGTCCAAGTACCCTAATCGGAATGTCGACTGCAAAGAGCGAAGAATGGGTTGCAGAGGCAGGCAAAAAAGTAAAGGACCAAGAGGGTCACCTTGTTGGGGCCCCATTTGTGAAGAAATTGAGAATTGGCCAAACCTAAGAACAGAGGCTGTCCCATAAGCCTGATGGACAAAACGGTAAATTTCTGGTATAGCTTCAAGCGCGGCCTTCAGCATGACATCGCGACGCAGGCTGTTAAAAGCGTTGGCGAAGTCAAGCTTTACAAAAACATGATCATCGGGTAGATCAGTGATGAACCTACGAGCCGCATGTGCCGCCGCTTCGCAACCAGCAGGCGTGGCAATGCCAACCTGCAGCGGGGCAAAAAATGATGTTAACTTGCCCACTGCAAATCTGTTAGCACATTTGGCTGCGATACGTCTCCAGACGTAACCGATGGCGATGGGCCTAAGGCCACCTGCCTTCTTGGACAGGGCGATGAGGTTGCCCCCAAACAGAATGGGCTTCACCTCCAAAGGGCAGCCGCCACGTAGCAGGAGGTTGACGAGATCGGTCAGTGCACTCAGCAGTTCAGATGCTGACTCGCGATGGTTCACAAGATCCAAGAGATGACCAGGGCGAAAACCATCTGGTCCACCAGAGGAACCCGTCGGAAACGAGCGAATTGCCTCCAACACATCAGACTCCGTGATCTGAAGAGGGGTGGTGGCATTTGGGTCTGGCAGGTGTAACAGTTCATCTGGGTCGGGGTCCACCGGGTGCTTCTCAAGGAGAATTTTTAGGTTCTCCTCATTCTGGGGTGCAGGATGACTTTGATCGCACAAAATACGGACAGCTGCACGGATGTTACCATCCTCCAATTTGGAGTTGATGGCTGCGATGAGGGCCTCTGAATTGTGCGATGGCATACTGCGACCGGCACCCGAGGGCCCCATTACCGGATCCGAGCCCTGACTCTGTGACCATATCTGGACCCGACCCTTGATGATATTAGCCATGTTCCGTTTACGACCCGCCCGAGATGGCTGCATCAAAACACTTGGAGCGAACTGCAGGAGCGCCCTCCAATTGTCCAGCGAACCCGGGTTGCTGCAGATGCTGCGCAGGATCCGAGATAGAGCTTGTGCGCAGACCAGACGCGCCCCCTTAGCAATGTGCTTAAGAAGTGGACCACCAGGGTCCGGATGCGTGAACAGGTCAGGTCGACCGACCAGGTCCTGCTGCTGCGACCCGCGTCCATCATCTACACTCTGATCATCCACGATCGCATCTGAAGCAGATGGAACCGATAGGCCCGCAGAGCGGATGCCGCACCCGTCGGTTTGTTGTGATGCATTTAGAGGCGGGAGTTTGGAACCAGGACATGGGCTATTCCTTGGGCCATGCAGATGAACAGTACCATCGCCTAGATGGAGCTGCCTTGTGGCTAGGCAATGGCTGCAAACGCCGCTTGATTTGCCAGCGCGCTCAGAAGGCATTCAAAGTTTCACCTATTAAAATCAGGTCAAACGAGAAATAATTATAGATCTTAAATAACCCGACCTCATTCTGAAAGCGCTGATGGCCAGGAACTGATCGTTAATTGCGGGTCAAGCGTGACGAGCAGATGTTAAGCCAGCCACCTTAACTACCTATATGTACAGCACTCTGTGTTGCTCCGCCCAGAGTGATTATGTAATAAGGATCACCTGGGTCATACAGGAGCAACCAACAGCTCCAAATAGATTGCCACACAAACCGTGTAAAGGGAATGAGAAAAAACAACCAACTGAAAAAAGGGCAAGTGGTGTCAAACCAAGTAGGTGGCAATTAGATCTATAATGCAACAAACACAGCAAAACAAAACCGGTGCATAACCACTAAAAGCCTGGCTAGCACCGTTGAACTGTAGCCTACGAGAAGTGCAGGACAAACAACTTATGCTGGAACGACCGCAGCTCTAAAAATAGCCGCGGTCAGCGTGGACAAAACTCTGAATTTTGCAAACAAACAAGCGATAGAAAAGCCAGAAAAAGCAACCTGGTGATACCTGAACGTGAAAAACGTCGCGAAACGCAAGCTGTGCATCGAAAAATGTGGAGAAGTGTAAGAAAAACGTTAAAACCAGTTGAGTTAACTCAGACAACATAAGAAACACTGTCACGTGGACGAGGCCATTCCAAACATTATATTATTATTATTATTATTATTATCAACATCATCATCATCATCATCATCATCATCATCATCATCATCATCATCATCATCATCATCATCATCATCATCATCATCATCATCATCATCATCATCATCATCATCATCATCATCATCATCATCATCATCATCATCATCATCATCATCATCATCATCATCATCATCATCATCATCATCATCATCATCATCATCATCATCATCATCATCATCATCATCATCATCATCATCATCATCATCATCATCATCATCATCATCATCATCATCATCATCATCATCATCATCATCATCATCATCATCATCATCATCATCATCACTGCAACAACAACAACCACATCATCGTTATCATCATTATCATCATATCATCATATCATCATCATCATCATCATCATCATCATCATCATCATCATCATCATTTTCACTGCAACAACAACAACCACATCATCATTATCATAATCAATTAAGACATGATAATTATGATGATGGTGACGAGAATAATGGTGATTACCATCTGAAATCGTGGAAGTCATTCTACATAATGACTATGATTCGAAAGCATGGCAGGTAGACAGACAGTTAGACAGACAAGCAGACAGACAGGCACGCAGACATGTATAAACAGACAGGTGGTCAGGCAGGTAGACAGACAGGTATAAACAGATAGGTCGACAGGCAGGTATAGACAGACGGGCATAAACAGACAGATGGTCAGACAGGCAGGCAGACAGTTAGACAGAAAGATAGACAGACAGGTGTTCAGACAGTTAGACATACAATTAGACTGAAAGACAGGTAGACAGACAGGTAGAATGAATGACAGGGAGATAAACAGGTAAACAGGCAGTTTCCAGTTGGAGAAACAGGCGAAGAGAGCTGGTAAAATATACATAATAGGAAGACAAACCAAAGGTAGGCAGACGTTAACAACGTTTGCAAACAGACGGCTGAATAGCAGGTTGACAAGGATAGAGACAAAGAGAGCCAGACAGAGAGAGAGAGGAAGAGAGTTTAATATAAAAATATATACATATAAAGAACCTGATGACTTGTGTCTCCGTTTTGTTGACGGTGTTACCGTGTGTGAATCGTTGAACGTCTCTGAGAATCTCATCGACATAGTCAAAGACACGGTCTGGCAGCTCATTCTGGATGACGTAGAGACCCTGACGTAACAGATGACACAAGAAGTGACGCAACAGATGACGTGACAGATGACGTAGCAGGTGAATATGTTTGCACAAAATATTGTCACACATTTCAGTGTGACAGTGACGCTACTGAATGTTGATACGCCAAGGGTTTTTGCCCACAAACACTTCTACTTTTGACATGTTATGTTCTAAGGCAGATGTATCCCTCTTTTCTTTTATCCTTTGTGACCCTGGGCATGTCCTCCATTATCTTCTTCCATCTGAACGTGTAACTGGTTACTCCCTTAGGCCCCGATCACGTAATCTAGAGATACCACGATGTGATTCTTTGATTGGTAAGGAATTTATCACGAGAATGCTATATAGTTAACTTGTTTGACTATAATAGTTTAGTAATTATATTATAATTTAACTTGTGATTTGTAATTTGCACGTTTTTATTACCTATTATTACTTCTATGTATTATGATGATGTTCTGTGTCCCATTGTGCGTTTGCAAGTGGAGTAATAAAGAAAATACTTAATGACTTACTTACTTACTTTACAATTAGCGTTACAAATTTTTCTAATAAATAATAACAGTAATAATAGCAACAATAATAATAAAACCTACATAATGTACATGTATGCTACTTTTTATACACGTATTATAATGTGTGAGAGGCGGCGTGTACCTGTGAAGTGAGGAATCCGTTGCGATGGTAGGGTGCTTGGATCTGTTGGAGTATGACGTCTAGCTGTGTGCTGCCGTAATACTGCTGAAGATCTCTGATTATTGGCCAAGAATTCTGACCATCGGGGCAGGTCAAGTCCACGAAGTATTCAAACCTGACCTAAGTGGAACAGGAACAAACACACACACACACACACACACACACACACACACACATATGTACATTGTACATCTATAAGATGTTTTTGGTCAAGTTATTAGTATGCAGCCTATCTTACCTTACACAGGACGACCTTGCAGCTTTATTACAGGGCTTCATGACCGTCCTGTTACTTTACATCGGTGTAGGGCTGCAACAGTACACAACATTGTGACCATGACTCGGTCAAGTCGGTTGTTCCTTTGCCGTGGAATGACCTTCATGATATAAACTCAGCCCATAAATTCACCCACATGTAACTGGCAACTGACTCTTCGACTTCCTCAATAATTAGAATGTCTGTTCCACCAACTCCCTTACAGGTAATGCTGTATTAATTTGTCAATTGGCTGGACGTTTTTATAAAAGAATAGTTAAGTAATTGAATCGATGAGTTGACTGGCATTCTAATGTGAAGATCAGCCAAGAAATCGATCGAAATGTTGCAAGAAGGGACAGAATCTGATAGCTTCTCAATAAGCTGGTTCCCTGCGTTTGACCTTCGAGCACCATTTTTAGGTATCCATTACACAGCGCTTCAAACGACTTTCTCCAAATCAATGTAGGCTATACAAATCATGTCAATGTTCCTGTCAATTTTCTGTTCCTTGAGATCAGTTCAAAAATTAATTTTCAACAGAATTACAAGTAGACGAGTGATCGAGTAGGCCTAATGTTCAAAATAATGAAGAACAATGCTTAGAAAAATGAAGGCAATAGATTGTAGAAGACAAAAGTAAGAATGTTTCTCACTGCTGGCCGAGGTTCTGCGGGGAAGCGACGGATGCCATGTTCTGTATCCGCCACTGGAATCGGAGGCTTGATGGGCGCAAATGATGCATAGCCGATGCAGGCGAAGAGAAAAGCGACCACGGTCCACTGCATGGCTGACGATGCTGGAGCATAAGAACAGACACAAATATCACGAAACATTATCCGCAGAATGACAATAATTAGGCTACTGGCTGACCAACTGTTCAGCCACCTCTCTTAATCTTGAGTCCGGAAATCGGACCTGCCTCGGGTTTCCATTATTTTTAAATGCAACTCTGTCTTTAGCGATTCTATTAAATAAGCTTATGTTTCTGTTTATTTTATTTATCGCAGTTGCTATAGCGCTCTTTGCAGTCACGCCTAAGCGCATGAGCAATTGCGGGTGAAAGCGCTTGAGCAATAATTGCGACTGAAGGACTTGTTTAAGGTCTCTGCGCACAATGCGCACTGCGCAGCGTCTTGAGGTGGATTCGAACCTGGAACCATCCGGTTCCAAGGCACAGAACCAACCACTGCACCACTTGCGCTTGGCTACTGAGCGGTACCTTCAAAATGCAGAGCTCACGATCAGGCCACACATGCAATCATGACAAACTGAGAAGGCCAGCAGACTGCTGCCAGAGATAGTTAGCCCAAAAATCGAGTGGCGATTTTTATAATTATGATCCGTGAAATTTGGTAACACGTTCGAAGTTCGAATTCAGACTTAGAACTTGGTGGTATCTCAAGAAAGTTAGTTAACTATTATTTTAAATTCAAGTTCAACCACTTATGTTACAGCATGTCTCGTTGCAAACTTTTTCGTGTTTTATCTCCCGAAAGAAACTCAAAATAAGCTTATTTGATTACGAATTTAAGAGCTAACCAAACCGAAATTAACTGGAAAGCAAAATTGGAAATCGAAATTCAACATAATAAATCGGTCAGCTTTTATTCAAAATAAGGCAGCAACGCAGAAACATTGAAGCATTGAAATTGAAACCCAATTTTCAACATTCACATCTGCGATTGTCATTACATAGGGGCCTAATTATGCTACCCGTTAGCCTACATTTTCTGAAAATGACGCTACGGGTCTTTCAGATTTTGTTCACCAGAAAACAATTTTTAAACAAACATTTGTCTCTCACGTAAATACAAAATAATATCAATCAATGAAAAGAGATTGAAAAGCATTTTCAATCAAGCAACAGGTAATAAAATTGTGACCTACCTTAAAGTATTTCCTAGGAAGCAAAGAACCGTACGTAGAAGATCGGCCTCAGTTGATTGCAATCTCTCAGCCATCGCCATTTATACTCTTTCGGGCGATATTGATGCTGGGAAGAACACATATGTCGTAGGCTGGCGATCAAACGTAGCCATGCGCAGTCGCTCTAAAAATTGCCAACTGCACTCATTGGTTGCCAACTGAAACGGGTCATCTTAGATCGGAGATAAGCTGAGCGATTGCGATATTGACCCAGACAACCGCAGAATGAAGGGCACGGCCGTGTTTTATGGACGTCCAGGTTTAAAATGTTTGCTGGTTAAACGTGATGAAATCTTGCATCAGGCTGAAAGATTCATTCAAGTGCATGTAGCATACTTACGAAATTACTGTTAAACATTCGACTTCGTGACTTAGTTGTTTGCTGGTGTCTTCATGGCCTGATTGTGGCTGAATGACTGGCTGACAAATAATTAATTTGGTCAATTTTTAACCGAAAGATTTACAGAATGACTGACTGACTGACTGACTGACTTAATGAATGAATGAATGAATGAATGAATGAATGACTCACTGACTAACTGACTGACTGACTCACTCACTCTTTCGCTGACTGCTAGACTGACTAAGAAGCTGACCGATGAACGACTTACATCTTTTTAAAATTGCACAGCAGTTTTGCTTGTGAGATGACTGATGTGGGAATGACTTCACGTCTGAT
>OX243826.1:1810781-1833281 GCA_945859605.1 Lumbricus rubellus
ACAGACAGAGACAGACAGACAGACAGACAGATATACAGACAGAGACAGAGAAAGACGGACAGAGTGAAACAGAAAGATACAGAGAGAGAGGCACACACAAATTCAGCAAGACTAGTCTACACTGACGTCTGGCGGCGTATTTGTAGAGATCGATGGCATGACTTCGATGGTTTCCGATCTCACTGATGAAGAGATCTCTATCGATTCCGGTTGATGCAAACGCTACATCAGCTAGATCACTGCAACGACATCAACAACATTATTTTAATGCAACTCTGGCAACTGAGAGAGAGAAAGAGAAAGATAGACAGACAGACAGACGCACAGAGACAGAGAGAAGAGACAGATAGAGTCACTGACTGACTGACAGACATACAGACTGACAGAGGCAGAGAGATACAGAGAGTGAGAGACACACACACAGAGACCGACATAGACAGACAGACACACACAAGTAGAAACGAAGAGATATAGAGAGAAACATAATAATTATATGCAGAGAGACAGAGCGAGACACAAAGATGGAGTGAGAGAAAGACATATACAGACAGACATACAGAGAAACACACACACACACAGAGAGAGAGAGAGAGACAGACAGACAGACAGACAGACAGAGAGACAGAGAGAGGGTCATCATTACCTGATGACCTCCGTTTCTGTCTTGTTAACAGTGGCTTCAGTTGAGAACAGTTCGTGGTTTTCAAGAACGGCATCAACATAGTCGAAGATGAGACGATAGTTCCAAGCCTCAATGACGAAGAAACCCTGACAGAAGACGAAGACGATGACATTAGGACAGATATAATAACAAAACCCATCGACGACGTTTATTGTATTGTATTGTATTTCGTTGTATCTGACAATTTATAAAGCGCTTCTTGCAGCACTGTAGCCTTTCATAGGTAGGCCTACGTATACATTATATAATAATTTAATGTTTATTATTATTATTATTGTTATTGGTATTGTTATTGTTATTGCTATTGCTATCGCTGTCGTTATCGTTATCATTATCATTATTATTATTATTATTATTATTATTATTATTATTATTATTATTATTATTATTATTATTATTATTATTATTATTATTATTATTATTATTATTATTATTATCATTATTATAGGCTATAGCCTACGTTGCCGTGCTGTGCAATGTGTGCATACCTGAGTGCTGATAAGTGAGTTGCGATTGTATGGAACGGGGATGTGTTGGACGACAAGGTCTATTTCCTCGGGTCCATGCTCACCATAATGAAAATGAACATGCTTCACCTCGGGCCAAGCTGCGGCGCTCTCCGGAGAATTGAGATCGAGGAAGAACTCCCACCGGATCTGACCACCAACATCAAGAAAAGAAACATCACTTAATTCATTTCAATTCAATCAGGTAGGGGTGAACTAACATAAAGTCGGACATCAGGCAAAGTCGGACAAATTATTTTCCGGCCTGCCACGCATAAAAGACTTCGATCACCAGATGGCTGTAGGCTATCATTGATTGTATTTGCAGAGGGTCCATCTAATGATTTATACTTCACAACCTTGAAGGGATCGTTGCCTAAATTTTAAGATGTCGCCTCTTTTCTATGCATGTCGATTTCTAGAGTTTTAAAATCTGACATAATGAAACCCAGGGTTTATGACAATGTTATTGCTGAAGAGGAAGAATTTCAATTTTTTCCCCGACAGATTACAGCATAATAATGTTTTGCGTAACTTGTTTGAGCGATATTGAATTGGTATCATGGTTGAAACTAGGGCTGTTTGCTGTCCGACTTTAGCATACATGCGTTTGTTAAAGTCGGACAAAATTATTACACCCTGCTGAAATGTGTCTGACTTTAACAAAAGAGGTTCACGCTAATGCTTATAATGATGATTATTATATTTTTACTAGTAAGGAATGTTTCAGATATTAGAAAAGTTAATGTTCTTTTCGACGTTTTCTTGGATCTATCCATTAGTCGAGTTTATGTAGTGTATATGCATGCCTCACAGCTAAGTTTTTCATGCTCGTCTGATGCATAGGACTTCTGTTACGAAGGCCCCATAGTAGGCCTAACCTAGCTCACTAAGGTTGCTACAGCCTTCACCGAGTTGCTTTAATAAAGGTCTTGCAAACTGCTCTTAGTAAATGATCTGTCAACTGTAGGCCTACAAACATTGCTGGAACGAATACAGTGCCATGGCGGACTGTGACGATTGCACATTTAGTAGACCCTATTAGTGCAACCTTTGTAGGCCTATTGAATGTAGGCAGGCCTATACTGGCATTTGGTTGACTTCATTTAGGTTACTTTCAATGTCAAATGTTATCTTTCAGTTAAATTAGGCACGGATCTTGTTGAAAATCATTTAGTTGATTGATTTTCCGAATCTATCAACATAAGGTCGTATAAGCGAAAATTGCTTAGTTTATAAATTGTCCGACTTTAACAACAAATTGTCCAGCTCCTTGATTGTCCGACTCTAACAACATAAGATCCTATAAGCATATTATGTTGTCCGAGTTTACCAACCAAAGTGTCCAACTTTACCCGAAAAACCAAAAACTCAAATTTCGCCAGCTCGCTGTACTTGGCACACTCCTGATCGAATTCATTTAAAATTGGCCGGATTTAATTGAATGTATTAGTTGAATGAGATGATAAGCTTTCCAATAAACTTTACATCATGTAGATGTGACGCTCCGTTACAGAGTAACCTCGGTCAGAACAAAAGGGTGTCCGACTTATATGATAGGACCCTATTGATAAAGAAATAATGAACTATAATAGTTGACAGTGCGCAATCATAATTATGGTACGCATACTCTGGAAACAAATGGATATCCAAAAGGGGATCGAAGTCTAATACGCATAATAAATAACCTATTTAACCCCTACCAATTTGATGACATTGACAACGAAATATTCAAGCAACATAACTCATGTGGATTGGTTCATTGTGACTTAGGAAATGGTGGAACAAAAGAGTACGAAACATCATAGGCTACATGTAATTACATGTACGTATTAGCTGCCAATTCAAGCATAATTATAGCGCAACTTATAAGCAATAGAACGTAGGCAAACAGGACACATTCGCTGTCTAACCATAGTTACATAAAAAAAATTGCCATTTGCCACACAACAAGAGAGCAGACATTGAAACCTAACTGATGTAAGCCTACAAACGCCATTATGCATGCAAGCCTATTCATTATAATTGGTGTGCATAGTCGGTTGGAGGCATATAATTGGATCAGTCTGACTCAATATTGGTGTCTGGTTCTTTAACTGAATGACTGGCTGATTTGCTGACTCCCTGTCCAATAGACCGACTGGCTCTGTGACAAACTGGCTGATGACTGATTTGTTGCATTGATCGAGACAGTCATGGGCTGAAGGATGATCCTCAATCGTTTATTGCATCCAGGTACAGGTTACATCATTACATGAAGAGTAAAAAAATATAAATACAAACACAAATGCAGAGCTGGCATTTGGGACTCGGACTTTTGACTGCGTGATTAATTATTTAGCTGACTGAGTGCAGACTGGTTCGTTGAGTTGAATTGACTGGCTGACAGACTAAATCAGACTCTGACTGACGACCACAGCGGCCGACTCACTCACTGACGGATTGGATTTTTATTTGATTGACTCACTCAACTGCAAGGTGACTGACTGAAGAAAGACTATCCTCCCACTGACCTACCTTGTGATTTGTCGATAGCTTCTGAGCTCAATCAATCAATCACATAAATTTATATAGCGCCCATTCATGATCTCTACTCAGAAGCGCTCAATAGCTGATGGATTGCCTGATAGACTTGCTTTTGATTAGAAAAGTTTGACATAATTAAATTGTAATGATTTCATAAATTATGAAATCATAATGATTTATTGACTAGACTGTGATTTCATCTCACCCTAGGCGGGGGTTCGATCGGCTCATATCGGGTGCCTGGCTCTGTGTCCCGCACAGGAATTGGCGGACGAATGGGATCGGATGAGACGAAGCCAACGAAGCAGAAGAGAAAAGAGACCACGGTCCAATGCATGGCTAACGATGCTAGATCGAAAACAACCAGATTAATAAGTTCACATCACAAAATAATTATTATTCACTCATTGGCGTTGATCGTTGCTTCGAATTTTTGGCTGAACTTATATTGAATACCATTGTGGTGTAAATAAAAATCATGTAATAAAAGTAGACTTGTATCGAGATACTGTCAAACAATAAGTGTAGCCTAAAAAGTAATTTTGAGGGCTACGGTAAGGTTCAGGGTCATGATAAGTTCTAAGCTAATATGACACTGATTATCATTCCAAGCAATTAAATAAAAGATAATTTGGTAACAAAAATTGTCAAAAAACAGTAGGCTACTATTATGGCTGAACATTTAAAACACTGAAGCCCATTTAGGCCTACAATGAAGTCCGTTTGGAACATGCTTTGGAATTTAGAATTACTAAGAATTCCGAATAACTATTTACAATAATTATAATAGAAAGCCTATAAACTTACGGCATAATTTATGACGCATGACAGTATGATGAACAAATTCAAAAAACGTCGACTCGTAATTATTCTATAATAGCCTAACTCAACAGTCTATGTGCAATTGTGCATGGGTCAGTTAGGATCCGGGATCCCACTTGGTAGAATGAAGGTTAAAGTATTATAATAATTTTTTATCTCAACAATTTCGGATCTTAGTTACCTGATTCAAACCTGCTTGATGTCGTAAGGAATCGTGTGCGGTAGATCGACCTCTGGAGTCTGGCAAACTTTCAAACGATAACTGTTCAATTCGTGGTCTCTTTATATAGGCCTAAGATCCATTGTTCTTTAATTAAGCTGAGAAATTGACACATGTCGTAGATAGATGTAGGTATCAATCCATTTGAACTCGTCGCCTTTGTTCAATTGAGATCGTCCCACCTATTACGATACAACAATGACCTGTTACGTAAAAGAGTCAAAGTCACCTATAATAATACTGATCACGACTACAAGAAACAATTTTCAGTGATTGTGATGGGCTAAGTTTGAACTTAACTTTCTCAGAATGGCAGAACGCTGCGCATGAGTTAGGTCTGGCATATTGAATAAATTATGTAGCCTATAACATTAGCCCTACATGTACATGCGAACGACAAGCATGAATTATTATTATGGCTGGTAATAACTACTAACTAGCCTATAATTTAGGCAAGGCCGTAGCCAGGATTTGATTTTGGGGGGGGTGTTTCTTCGCGGAAAAATTTTTGACGACTTTTTTAGTCGCAAATATTTCTGCTAACGACCCTTTTTAGGTCATTTGGTCTGAAATCTGAAGAAAATATTCCATTTCCTCCGTCATTTTGCCTAAGTTCTTCTTATTTTCATTATGTGCTAGTGAATGTATTCTATTAATTCATTTTGGGGTACATGTGTTTTCAAGGCTCTAGGACCATTGCTCATAGGCTGATTGCTCATAGGCTGATTGCTCATAGGCTTATTGCTCATATGGCTCATTGCTCATAGGTCTATTGCTCATAGGCTCATCGGTCATATGCCTAAAATCAATGAACTTTGGCCTATGTTTAAAACAAATAAACCATTGGCGATATGGGTGACCGTCTTCACGCCTTAGTTTGTGCTTATCAATTAGGGACAATTAGCGTCGTTTAAGTAGTCAACTATGTGGAAGTGGACATATAAGACAATGAACAAACCTGTTGTTTGATATGTGAAGTAGTGAACAATTTATTTGTTAAAAGTGTAACGTTTTTTATAATTGAAGAAGTTCACCTCTAGTGGTTAGTTATCAAGCTTTTACTTGAACAGTTCAACTTTTTTCTCAAATGTGAACAATTACATGACATTACATGACCTAGTAAATGTTTTTATTTTCAATCAGTGTTTTCTTTTCTGTACCTTCATTCGACTAATTTAACTTGTAGCCTATTTTATTATGACCAATACACCCTATGACCAATGAGCCATATGAGCAAAAAGACCTATGAGCAAAAGACCCTATGAGCAATGAGCCATATAAATGGGCAATAAGCCTATGAGCAATCAGCCTATGAGCAATCAGCCTATGAGCAATGGTCCGTACACCGTTTTCAAGGTTCTGTTACATGGTTTTTACGTCATGTGCTAGGAAATGACATTAGCCTAGATATTTTTCCATTTTCCATTTCGGGGGGGTGTTCAAACACCCAAAACACCCTTGAATTTAGGAATAAAATTAAAACTGATCAACTGATTATGTGACAGATCGAGTGATGGACTGAATGACGATCGGAATGATGGTCTTCTTCATGGCTGTTGACAATTTTTTATAATCAATTTATCATATATAATTTTCAACTTTAATCGCAGCTGTCTCTAGCGCACAGCATACTGGCTGCACTGGCATGGAAAACAGCGGAGCCGAGTTCAAGCCACGTATTATAAGGGCTAAGCCCGGTTGACGTACATTGTAGGCTGTTATTTTATTTAGTGTCGTGTATAATTGCAGGCTGTCTGTTCTGTTTGTAGGCTACCGGTACTATAATTATGTCCTAGTTAAGATTCATGTCTTCTGTTATTTGCGTTCTTGTGAATTGTTTCAGTTAGTGTCTACATAAACTACAGTAGGCCTATCCTAAATTCCTGAAATTAAAACGTATAACTTTGGTGACAGGACTACGTTTCTGCGCTACAGAGAATCCGATGCGATTGGCATTATTTTTTGCCGACGTGGACATCTGCTTGCTATTTTGTCGTTTGTAAATTTATTGCTGTGTTTGTTCTTAACGCTCAATTAGTGTTTGTTACTGTATGCATGCTCCATGCGGAGAGGGAAGAAGAAAACAAGGGCGACCAAGGAAAAGGTGGTTGGACGATGTTCAAGAAACAACAGGAATGAATCTGGAAGAACTAAGGGAAGCGACATCAGAAAAAAGAAATGGAGAAGGCTGATCATGATGATCGCTAGAGTTCAACTAACTGAAAGCACAAGGTGACAAGGTGACTGCTTGCACACCGTGATCGTATAAATAAATTGCGATGGCGGGATGTGGACTGGACCATTTACATGTAGGCTACATTTAAAATTAAAATAAAGACTGGACAGATCAATGCCGAGACCTACGTCTTGAATTAAAACGCTTGGCTTGAATATTATTCAACTGTCCGTGAATTTTACTGATGCGCCTAGCTATAATTTCATTGGTGACGCCATCTACAGGTCTACAGTAACTGTAACACAACTTCAGCTGCAGGTTGCGCCAGGTCCGTGGGAGTCGTTATTCAGCAGGTCGAAGACGTAAAAATGTTGAGATGTTAAAAATTCCAAAGGATTTCTTTAGCAGATTATGAGTCATGTCAAGAGAAAAATAAGTAGGTCTTTCAGTGAAACACAGCGTATTAAGACAAAAAAATATATTATTACCATTATACGAAAGTATAGGCGAATGTAGGCCTAATCCTTGAAGAAAAATCTTGATTGCAATGTTTGTCGTTTTCATTTCACGAGAAAGCAAAGGTAAAGCGCAACAGATCAGGTGACACTTTGGACTCGTATCAACGTTATTTTTTTACTAAAACGCTCAAAAAACATTGAGAGTGACCATCTGATTGAATTATATTGCTACAAATACCACTACTAATAATGAAAATTAATATTGATGACGGTATTAATATAAAAAATAGAGGGCTTTCCAACATGCAATTCTTGACTAAATGCGCATTTCTAAAAGCATTTGGGCTGTTATAGACGCACTTCTGTGCAGTTAAAATATCGTAAAAAGGCCTTTACTTTCCGATTGAAAGTAATAATTTACCATGAAGAATGGGAGGTGAAGAAGGAATAATTGTGCAGTTCTAGGCTATAAATTCCTTTTAAAAAACCTGTAATAGATGCTTTGACTTTTTGACCCAACATTGGCACAAACATCAAGCCTCCATCATTTTCATAGGTGCTGCGACTGAGGTGTGTGACTGTGCATAATAATTATTAGGTCTTTTTAGGTTACGGAATACGTTGTCAAACCGAAGTCTGCTGCAGCATGAGACTTTTAAAAGTTAATCTCTGCTTTGCGCAGCATGGCGAAATACCATTCATGTAGACTATTATAATTATGCACAATAATATTTTATGTGGACGTGTTGCAGTAATTTTCTCACTGTCGTTGAAAACGTTGTTCCAATTGGAGATGTAGGTTAATTAATAACTTCTGTGTAATTGTTTTATTGCCAAATATTGTTTGCTATAATTAGTAAATTAAGCTTATGTTGCAATTGTAGTTAGTAAATTATATTACAGTTAAATATTATAGTAGCTTCAATTGTACAGTAGGCGCAATATTGTTGTAGCCTATTCAGTAAATTCTATGATTGTTGCCATTTATTTAGTAGACTAATTAATAATAATAATAATAATAATAATAATAATAATAATAATAATAATAACAATAATAATAATAATAATAATAATAATAATAATAATAACAACAATAATAACAATAGCAATAATAATAATAATAATAATAATAATACGAGTTATATAGCGCCGTAGCTCAGCCGAGGCCGAAGGAAAGGGCTCTGTACACGGGATAGGCCTAACATGTTACTGTCAATAAATAAACGATTGTTTGAGTATAGGCCTATTGCATGGTATTTAGTCAAATGAACTTGGTAGCGATTCACAACTTGTGTTTAATGTGCCCACCACCAGTGAAAAAACTTCTTTTGAGTCTCTTTGCTTTGAACATGTTGATTAATCTGACAGATTCCTTATTTACTAATTTGATTGTCATCTCGATAAGTGACTTCTCAGTGACGTGCAGCTACGATGGTACCCTGTTTCTTTTTGAAATAGTAATAATAATAATGATCATCTGGCAATATCAAGGCTATTTGACAACAATTATTTGTTATTACGTCTTTGAATCGTCAAAAAACGGGGGTGGCCTCACTAAAAGTGGTATAACATTTGTTCATTTTGAAATATTTTGATGAAATCTGGCCAGCATGTGTAGATAAGAACTGTCTTTAAGCGTGTAAAATTTCAGTTTGATATTCTTACGTCTGGCCGAGATATTGGCCAGAATGATTGAATTGATTGTTTGTTACTTTTTGTTTCGTTAGGTTGAATCGTCAAAAAAGGTGGATGGCTTTACTAAAAGTGGCATAACTTTTGTTCCGTGTGAAATATTTTTATGACATCTGGCCATCTGAGGTAAATATGAATTGTCGTTAAGACTCTAAAATTTCATTTCGAAATTCTTACTTTTGGTCAAGATATGGGCAAAAATCTTAAGGTTTTTTTTGGCGCACCCTGTACATTGGTGATATGGAAGTGATCCGATTGTCCAACGATGCTAGAGAAAGCTGCTCTCCCCTTTTACCCGCATAAACTAATAGGCCTACCATATCTTCGCCACGTATAGGCGGAAATTTGGCGGAAAGTGTCCTAATAGCTAATGTCCTTATGAACACTTTGCTTTTGTGCAGCATTTATATAATTATACCAGTCATTGTGTAGTATTATTTACGCACATTGCTATAGTGTAAATTACTTCTTTTAGCCTAATTGCAGTAAGTAGGCCTAAGTTCTAAAGCGTCAGTGTTTATAATAATTGTACAAGGCATCAACCAATGGCTCCTCAAAGCAAACCATAATCCGGTTCGTATCCAGAAGACCAGTCCGTCAAGGGTCATGTAATTTTGTATTATAGCTATAATAGCCTACCAGGTACGTGAATGTCGAAACACAGCATCGATAGTAGTGTAGGAAGTCATTTTCCACCCCTGGGCTAGGACATACTTCATTTTCCAACCCCCGGGCTAGGACATAACATCATTTTCCAAACCACAATCATTAAAATGCAATAAATAATGATAAATGACTGTATGGGCTAAGAAATTGATAGGTCTGGAAGAGTGGGCCAGAAAATGAAACCTTTTGATGTGACTGGGCTAGGAAATAATAATTACATCTCTTTTGATGTGACTGGTCTAGAAATATTAATTACATCTCTTTTGATGTGACTGGTATAGAAATAATGCATGGTCTATGAACCAACACCATAATTATTGTTTTTATTTACATTGTTACGTCCTTTGATGATGAATAACATTTTGTTTGATCTACTCTTATGAATGGGTCTCCCCATTACAGGCAAACCAACATTCCTGTCTGTCTGTCTGTCTGTCTGTCTGTCTGTCTGTCTGTCTGTCTGTCTGTCTGTCTGTCTGTCTGTCTGTCTGTCTGTCTGTCTGTCTGTCTGTCTGTCTATCTTACTTGCATTGTATACGGCACACGTCAAAATAATTACACACGTGTATGCATTGAATTATAATTTATTAAACGTTCCCATGCCATCACCAAGAGGCGAAGCTTGCACTATTGGACATTGTGTAATAAATTATTATGTCCTTTGAGTGCATTCAATCTTTAATTATTGACACACGCGTGAACCAGTATAGTATGCGCCACGCATCAAAGAAGCGGCCGATGGTCGAACCAGTCAAGCGAGTATGTCGTACGCCTCAATTGGAGCTCAACGCCAATAATTCTGTATTTCTTAACATTTTAAATAAAAAATCACACACAAATTTCGGCATTTCCTAACATTTTTAAAAATCACACAAATTCAAGCATTTATTATACACCATTAAATTTTGCTGTAGGCGGCACCGCTCTGTCTTTGCAATCGCTGATACAATCTTTCTCAGAGCCACTATCATTATACTAGTACACACATATTTATACATTTATGAAGTCTTTGTACTTCTCTGCAATATTTTAACCCTAACCCTAACCCTAACCCTAACCCTATCAAACTGAAATTTTACACGCTTAAAGACAATTATTTTGACGTGTGCCGTATACAATGCAAGTAAGACAGACAGAGGAATGTTGGTTTGCCTGTAATGGGGAGACCCATTCATAAGAGTAGATCAAACAAATGTTATTCATCATCAAAGGACGTAACAATGTAAATAAAAACAATAATTATGGTGTTGGTTCATAGCCCATGCATTATTTCTATACCAGTCACATCAAAAGAGATGTAAGTAATTAATATTTCTAGACCTGTCACATCAAAAGAGATGTAATTATTATTTCCTAGCCCAGTCACATCAAAAGGTTTCATTTTCTGGCCCACTCTTCCAGACCTATCAATTTCTTAGCCCATACAGTCATTTATCATTATTTATTGCATTTTAATGATTGTGGTTTGGAAAATGATGTTATGTCCTAGCCCGGGGGTTGGAAAATGAAGTATGTCCTAGCCCAGGGTGGAAAATGACTTCCTACACTACTATCGATATAATGTTTATTCATTATTTGACTCTAAGACTTTTAGTTTGTAGTATATAAACTATTAGGTAACCCCGTCAATTTTTCCAGGTAGATGGCCTTGCTCCATCCTCATCAAAAATGGTCAGTGAATCAATGTGTCGAATCAAACCCAATGAGTTTAGTATTATCTGAACTATTGAATCTTTTATAAGTATATACATGTAGATAAAGAACTTATAGTAGCCGACTCCAGTGGGTTAGAACACCAATGTTTATTCTAAGTTCTCAAGTTGGTTTGAACATTTATAGGAAACAAGTGAGCACAATGTCTACATTATTTTATTTATTTTTGTTATTGCTATTAGAGGCCGTAGAAACCGTCATCATTAATTATATTCGTCAAAGTTCTATGATTGTTTTGGGGAATATTGTTTCAATTCAATCTGCGCTCGTTTTCAGTAAATACATTCCTCGTCATCTTCAATGTCTCGGGTGAGACCTTCGATCCAGCTTCTTCTTCATCGTCGTTCAAGGAGCGTTGATGATGGGATCGAAGAAAGCGATCCACTCTTCAAGGCTAGGTATGAAATTCGTTCCAACGACCACATCCACTCCGTTCACGAAGAATGTCGGTGTACCAGCAACTAAGCCTGGTGGCATTACAAAACATGAAGTGGTACAATCAAACATGTCATGACCCTTAATTCTGCAAATATGGCATAGTATGACATGACGGTTATCAGACGCGGCATGATGGTATGACGTGGTTTTTTAAGCATGACATGAAGCGGTACATTCAAATAATGAGAGGGCAAACACGGCATTATTAGAGTACCAGGAGTTTCAAGCTGCAGTAGTCAAATTTCTTCGGAATAACTATGGTTTTTGGATCAGTATTTAAGATAAATATGATTTAATATAATATAATAATAATATAATATAATATAATATAATATAATATAATATAATATAATATAATATAATATAATATAATATAATATAATATAATATAATATAATATAATATAATAATATTATTAATATGGCCTGTAGCTGCAGCACTGACGTTTGTTGGCATATTTCCAGAGAGCTGTTGTGTAACTTCGATGATTTACGATGTCGCTGACGAAGAGATCCTTGTCAATTCCTGTCGCCGCCACCGCAATATCAGCAAGCTCACTACAACGACAAAAGCGACAATGCAATTATGATGGCGATGATGATGATATCGACGACGACGAACTTTGACGAAGATGTCCATCCCAACCAACAACTACAACGAAGACCCCACAAACCTCATCATCAGAGCAATCGTGTCGATCAAGAATAATAATTAATAATTATCCCAACTTGAGAATAGGCGTAGAGAGAGAGAAAAGAAGATAGAGAGATAAGCATTGAGTGGAAGTTAGATAATGAGGCTCACGAGGAAAAAAGATATATATATATATTATATAATTACAAAGATACATAGGGCGAGATAGTCAGAGAGGCAGAGAGGCAGAGAGACGGGAAGACAGAGATAGGCCTACATAAGGTGAAAGAGAAAGAAACACAGAGAGACAGAGAGACAGAAAGACAGAGATACATAGGGTGAAAGAGAAAGAAACACAGAGAGGCAGAGAGACAGAAAGACATAGATACATAGGGTGAAAGAGAAAGCAACACAGAGAGGCAGAGAGACAGAAATACAGAGATACATAAGGTGAAAGAGACAGAGAGACAGAGAGACAAAAAGACAGAGATACTTAAGGTGAAAGAGGCAGAGACACAGATAGATAGAGAGGTAAAGAGAAAGAGAGACGTCCTTTACTCACTCGATGACCTGAGTTTCAGTTTTGTCGACAGTGGCGGACGTTGAGAACTGACCGTAGGCGGCCAGAACCGCTTCGGCGTAGGGGAAGGCTTGAGTCGGATCCCACTGTTCCACGGTGAAGAAACCCTGACGACGTAACAGATTGTAAAATGCATAATTAGGCCTATTAGTAACAGTTCTCTTGCTCATGAATATCACACTTGACAGTAAATGCTGGCTTTGAGAAGTCATGACGTAATCAGACTATCATTCATAGATGATTAATGATTATTATTATAAAAAATGCATGGAATCAATATTGTGAATAAGCAGTTTGAAGTGGATAATCTCAACCTTAGAATAAAATGACTCAAAATCGACTCAGCAGAAAGGACAGAAGCATGAGCGAAACCTGGGCGGAGACTTGGGGGGGAGGGGACGAACGAGTGGCAGAAGGAAAAACGCGAGATTTTTTAGTCATTTCGCCTTTTGGCGGTGAAAATTTTCTATTTTCACCGCCAAAAGGTTGATGGCCTTTTTGTAGTCATTTTTGGCCGAAGAAAACCGAAAAAGTCAAGAAAATTTTCTAATTTCGCCGCCAAATAAGTTGATGACCTTTTTTAGTCATAGGCTATTTGGCTGAAGAAAACACAAGTCAAGAAAAGTTTCTATTTCCGCCGCCAAAAAAGTTCCTGACCTTGTTTTAGTCTTGACGCTCAACTATTGGGGGGGGGGGGCAAATGCATTGGCCGTCCCATCCAACACCTCCGTTGGGGGTGACCGTCCCCCCTGTCCCCCGAGGTTTCCGCCCATGGACAGAAGGGTCGAGGTGAAATAATAAGCAGAACGTAAGCTACAGAACAAGGAAGAGTTTATCTCTAAAATTCTGGACAGGTAACAGCCTACAGGGAGGAAGAGAGCTCTACAATTAGCGTAAGATACCCGAGAAAAGCTTTTTAGATATCATTAGTGTTATTATTATTTTTTCTCTGCCCCGAGGTACATATGATCCATCAGGAACTTACACCCTAATTACTAAAATTATTATTATTATTATTTTTACCCGAGGTATCTCAGATCCCTCGGGATTTCAAAAAAATATCCGGAGACTTAAAAAAATTGTATTCTGGAACGGCTCCAGAATAATAATAATAATGATTATTATTATTTGATGTTGTTATTGTTGTTGTTGTTACTATTACTATTATGATTATCATTATTAGAGGTAACTCCTCTACGTTTCCTACCATAATTCCATTTTTTTAAATTTGCGAATATTATTCTGCTTGCTGTAGGCCTATTACAATTTGTGTATAACCAATAAATTGCACAAACATATTTGTAGGGCTAATTAGCGCAAAATAACCGTCATGGCCACCTCACATCGTCAACTCAATATATTAGTCGGTGTCCCTAGACAGCGGGATTATTTTACCCCTTCAGGGCCTTCCTTTTTTGTAACCAATGTGCAAGATGTGTGAACCTTTCATCATGTATACATGTACTTTGGTTGCAAAATAAAAATATTTGATTGATTGATTGATTGATTGAAATGGATTGCGTGCATACCTGTGTGCTGACTTGTGTGTTGCGTTGGAAGGGTAGAGTGGTCTGCTGGAAGACAACGTCCAATCGGTCGCTGCCATAGTAAGCCTGAACCTCCTTAATGATCGGCCATTCTGCGAAACTGTCTCCACAGTTCAACGAAACGAAAATTTCAAGCTGAACCTAAACATAGATGCACAGTCTCATGTTCAAGAATATGGTTGACTGATTTACAATAATATTATGACCAATTGATTGATTGACTGAATGACTGCTCTACCCTGTGATGGACTAAAAAACTGATCGCTTCATTGATGTTTGACTGACTTAATTGTCATCATGTTTGATTGCTTGGCTTTCGGTTAATTGATTGGTTGAATTGGTGGTTGGTGCAAATGACTGCATAACTTAAGTGGATAATTTCGATTGAAGTTTTGATTAAAATTTATATTCAACCGATTCAATATTCATTGCATGGATTGACTAGTTAAGGATTGAATTTCATACATGTAGAAATTGATAAAAGTTACTCTAGTTTTAAGTTTCAACGTCTGAGACACTGGGATGGGTGATGGGGGGGGGGGTTGTTCCACGGTTCCACCAGTGATGTTCCAAGTCCATCGTGAAAATGACATGTTTCTACTGAGAGGAAATAAAACACGAAAAACCGAATAGAACAATGAATCGTCGACTATGTTGACGAGCAATGGACAATGCTTTATCGATTAATAATGAGTAGAGATCTTTTGATTGTCCCATCTGCCCCTTTCCAATTTATCAAATTTAACGCCTAACGTCACTTCTCAGTCTCCTATTGTCTCTGTTCACTCCTCAGTCTTCCATTGTCTCTTTTCACCTCCAAGACTTGCATTCCATTCTTTCCCATCGCCATAATAATAATTATTATTGTCGGAAGTAGGCCTACCTATGATGAACCTCTCTATCGGAGTGATCATCAATGAATTTGACACTACAATTGAAATGAGACAAAGCAACTGAATTCTGTGAGTCTTACATCTGGTTTAGGATCTGCGGGAAGATGTCTGGTGCCTGGCTCAATGTTCTGCACAGGAATCGGTGGAGCGATGGGGTCGGAAACGACGATGCCAGCGAGGCAGAAGAGAAGAGCGACCACGGTCCACTGCATGGCTAATGACGCTGAAACAGAATGGAGACGACGAAAATAATTATCACGAAACATTATTCGGCATTAGCAATCGTAATCGTAATCGTAAACTCAAAATTTCTAAAGCGCCACTCGAAAGCAAAGCGAGCGCTGCGTTGAGTCATGAGGGTTGTCTGAGAGAGTAGTCCGTGGTGGTCCGGGTCGCTGCTTTACCTGCTACAGGTGATTATACTTATGGACTGGACCTAGCTAAGGAGAGATACAAGTAAGGTTGAATATTTCACAGTAATAGTGTGGTTCGAATTCAGTCAGGGTACTATTTGGCTTTGCTGAAGTGATGCACAAACGTAAAAAAATGCATGGTTAGGCTATAATGCCCACAAATTTTGCGTGTGTGTGACCAGCACAGTGAGACTCTTTCAGCTGCTACCGATTTGCAGCAACATTCGACGTTAATAATATAATGCACTCGCCTATCTGATAGAACATTCAATGACTTTCGCGAATATTCTGAATATACAAATTTGGTTTGATTCGTGTGCAGCCTTCTATGACTCTATGTGAAGGAAACACTCCAAAACAGGATTAGAGTTAGGGTTAACCCTGTCCATTGCTTGTATTGGACACAGATAAATTACACAATGTTGTTTCTCTGATCACAAAGGAAAAGTTTGAATAGAATTATTATAAAAGTCACTTCCATGCTTTTTAGACATACGCAAGTTGAAAACAACACGCATTAGGCAATACCAGTCAACAATAGGTTCATCGTGTCACATAAGTGGCCCTAATATCAAACTCCAGAAGAAATCGGTCTAGCCTATCTCACTTTCATTTCCGATAAGCTATCAACACGGGTACGTGGACATGATTAAATAATCTCATATTCAACTCTCAAGTCTGCAATAATTGTAGACAGTCGATATTCATTCATTCCATGGACTTGATGGAAACCCTATAGTAAGAAATCTACTCAGGAACAAAAAATAGGTATAGCCTACTCAACCAAATGACTAGAGAGATTTATTTGAAGTAGAGTTTGATTGGACAGATAGCCTACATTATAAACGATTATGAAGCCCTATGCAGTATGCAGCATATCACATTCTAGCTTTTCAAAGTTTACAAGACAGTTTATAGGCATCTGGCAGTTTCTAAACAAACATTTAAAATGTCTGCACCGTGCATATATCAAAACTAACTTTACGCATTGAAAGAACGTCCGTTTGAACCCACCGTAAAGTATTTCCTAAGATGAAATGAACCGCAAACGGTGAATATATCGGTCTCAGTTGGTCGAAATATCTCAGTCATCGTCATTTATACGCAGTTCAGGTGATGTTGAGGCTGGGAGAGATCACACATGTCGTTTGCCACTGACCAATCTTAGTCCTGCGCAATCGCTCTAAAAATTGCCAACGTTGAACTCGCTGCCTGTTTACTCAAGTAGGTCAATGTAGATCATCGCCGGTGATAAGCAGAGCGATGTCTTCGTTGAAATAGACAGCAGCTGCTAGATGAAGGACATGACCGGGTTTTCTGATAGGGCATCCAGGTTTGAAATATTAAGCTTATAGCCTACTGTCGCGTGCAGAATGTTGAAATGTTACATCAGACGGAAAGATTGACTGAGAACTATGATAATAATAATTACGTGGTGTTCTTTATGCTTATAATTATGGTTAGGTTACTGACTGATTAAGTGATTGACTGACCAACCGACCTATTGACTAATATCTTGCGAACTGATGAACTTGACTGCTTGACTGTCTGACTGACTTATGGCTTAGCCTACTTAGGCTACTATTTGACTGACTGACACAATCATATCCACCGGAGTTCATTATGGTTATTGAAGCTAAAATCATATCTGGTCAAGCCTACATAGCCTATAAAATAATTTGTCTGTAAAATGCTATTTTGGTTGTAGGCGTATACTACCCATGTTCCGTTTCAAAGGTGTAGTCGCATCCTTTCGGAATTGAATTGAACTTAGGAGTTTGTTTAGCTTGTATACAATGTATACAATGTAGGCCTATAATAATAGGCTACACTTTGCAGTTGACCGCAAGTTCCTGTTTACATTTATTTCAATAATTCGTATGCTTAAATCTCTGCGATAGTGGCCTACCACTGTAAATGACCAACATTATTAGCCTATTGGTAATGATGATGTGAGTTCAAGTAGGCCGATAATAATAACCACTGTAGGCCTATGTCCACAAATAAATTTGAAAAGAGCGGGGACACGATCAATTTTTCTCGTTGAAACTTGCAACAGTTATCCACTTTTATTTCTCCAATGTACATGTATATTGTATTTAAGTCATCTTGTACTTAAGCGCCTTGCATGATAGCTGTTAAGATGACTAGCATTGTATTATATTTTATTACAATATTTATAGTGTGCCTCTTGTAGGATGAAGCGCTCAGAGGTGCCTTCAGTTTGCAAGGCCACGAGACAGCAAAATAATAGGGTTGGAGTAAAGCACATGATCGTAGATGAGGTAGGCCTATTACCAGCTGATATTAATTATAGTTTGAAATCGAGTAGATGGAGACCGGGAACTCCAAGGAGAGGGACCAAATGAGGTAAGGGATTGGGGGCTGACCCGGCTGAGTCATATTGTCTCTCGCTTGGCCAATCCAGGATTGAAGACACAAGACACATAACGTGATCGATAATTAATTATGCATTTATAGCGTTCTGCCTATGGCATAGGCCCTATTTGCGTAAGTATGTAATATAATATGTCATGTCATGTCAGTCACCGACGTCGCTGCGCGACGGTTGGTCACATGCATGGACTAGAGCTCTCCACTGCCTCCTATCGCGTGCAGCGGCGAGAAGATTGGATCCGGAAAGACGGGACCAAGCAAGAATGTTGTCAATCCAGCTAATACGCGGTTTACCCTTGCGTCGATAACCTTCCACGTGACCCAGCATAATGTCTTTTTCCACGCAATCCTGAGGAATCCTGATGATAAGACCGAAATAGGAGAGTTTGCGAGCCTTGATGGAACCCAAGAGCTCTGGTGAAGTTCCGGCAAGCCGACAAACCTGCTTTGTGGTAATATAATTATGCATTTAAGCAATATTACATGAACGTCATTTTGACTGAATAATTAATTATATCGGTGCCATGGTGACCAATAATTTGTGACGTTTCCCACACACGTCATAAATCAATTGAATGAAAGAATTATTGTTGTCATGGCAACATCATTTCTTCTTCCGCTGCTGAGAAAGCGCGCAGCTCCAAAGTTAATCGCTGACGAATAAATTCGCCTAATTCTATTGAAACAAGAATCGCAATAGGTAGATAAGTTCTTCCTCCGATCTGCAGCTGAAGTGTCTGAGGGACAATGGCTAGTAAGTCGTCGAAGGACTATGCGACGTTGGAGGCGGACACGTTTCAGGTGACGAAAGTTCAGCTGAAGCATTTCATGGAGTTGAAAGGTGAGGAAGCGTATGTACGCATGCAGACGGAATTCGGTGGAGTAGACGGGCTGTGTCAGTCGCTGCATACGTCGCAGACGGACGGTGGGTCATCTACGATTTTGTTAGGAAACTAATTATAGGGGCAAGCTTAAAATTGCATCATCGTGGAACGTGAATGTCGGTAGGCTAAGGATCAGGTTAGGCGGTCGTGAGGGTCGATTAGAAAGCATAATTATATAATTATAGTATCCGGGACCGACGTGTCGGGTAGGTTCAGGTTTAGAGGTCGCCAGGGCCGGTTAGGGTCAGGTTAGGCGTCGTGAAAGTCGGTTGGGGTCAGGTTAGGCGTCGTGAGAGTCGGTTGGGTTTAGGAACACGGTTAGTGTCGTCATTCGGTCTCACAAGCTTAGGGTTTGTGTTGTCATTAGAGTACAGTACTGTCCAAATATACTGCATATGAATTCAGTCCACTTCAATCAAGCCTACACCTCAACACTAGAGTGTTAGTATTAATACCGATTATGCTACCCCTTCAGTGTATGTTTTCGATAGGAATGTTGACTTAGTACAAGTAGATACGGTAGACTTTCTCAGAGCGTTACCGCCTATCATTTTTATTGATCAGTCAATCACTTAGTCAATCGGTCACTTAGGCAATTAATCAGTCAGTCAATCACTTAGTCAGTCAATCACTTAGGCAATCAGTCAGTCAGTCAATCAACCACTTAGTCAATCAATCAGCCAACCAGTAAATAAACCAATCAACAAATCAACCAAGAAACGAATTAAAAAATCAATGAATATACTAATTAGCCTAATCAATCTTTTCTCATTAATTTTGTGATGGCAAGCATAGAAGCCAGACTGGAGAGATGCTTTTAAAATAATTAAAATTTCTTTTTGTAGGACTGAGTGAATCTGAGGTTGATATGGAGCAACGGAGGAAGATCTTTGGTCGGAACGTCGTTCCACCAAAGCCACCGAAGTCGTTCCTCATGTTGTGCTGGTACGCCATCCAGGACGTCACCCTCATCATCCTTCTCGCAGCCTCCATCGTCTCCATCGGATTCTCATTCTACAGACCACCAGTCTCAGTGGAAAACGGTTTGTGTAAAAAAAACCAATAATTACTATTATGCATGGACTACGTGACGTACAGTAGAATGTAGACGAAGAGACACAGACAGGGCCGTATTTACTTTGGTGGAGGCCCATGTACACCGCTGTGGTGGAGGCCCAATGGACATAGGATAATAGAAAAAATCGACCTCGCCATTTGTGTTTCGCTTCTCAAACATAGGCTACTCAAAGTACACTTGCGGTGTTTTATCACTTTCTTCGCGCTGGTATGACCAGTTGTGTAATGTGTATGCTTGCCTTGTTAACCAATGCACAAAGAATTTCTCGTCACAATTCTGTAGTTTTCCATTTCCATTTTGTATTCAAAATTCAGAAACTTTTCTCTCTATGATTGCAGGTCAAATTCCAATGTCAGTATACCAAAGCCAGTTTCTAATTCTTGCTTTATGGTGGAGGCCCCCAATGTGGTGGAGGCCGTGTGCACTGGCACCTTGTGACCACCCCTAAATCTGGGCCTGGACACAGACACAGAAACAGGGACAGAGACAGAGACATAGACAGAGGCAGAGGCAGAGGCAGAGGCAGAGGCAGAGGCAGAGGCAGTATTAATTAATGATCACATTGACGATAATCATCATCGTCAATGTCCTTAGGCTCAATGCCCGTAGGAGTCCGACGCCACTCTCTCTGTCTGAATCTGTCCCGCGTCATGTTACCCAGCTTTTACCGGTCGGGTCAGCAGTAGGCCTACTGGTCTGCTCCATACAACTAGCATCTTGGAGCACCTAGACCAGCTTGTCTGATTGAAGAGAATATTGGGAGAGAGGCATGACGGACAACCTGGGTTAATGCCCGCATGTATCCCATGCTCTCCTCCGACTCTCTCTACTGGCCTGACCTAACCGGCCTGTGCATGTCTGCTACACATCATGACATCTAGAAGCATCTGGGTAGCTATGTTACTTGTGTCGTGGTTTTTGCGGATTTCAATCGTCTTGGTCTTTTCCTGCCAGCGTATCGCCACCCATCTGGAAAACCTTCCTCCTTTTGTCCGGGCTTAGGACCGGCACAGAGACGTTGTTGGTTCTCTGTGGCGGAGGATGGATGCAGTTTAACGTCGTGCCCAGAATAGTATATAGTATCCTAATAGTAGGCCTAAATAATAATGATGATGACGACGACGACCATGACGATGACGATGATGGAGATGATGATGATGGTGGTGGTGGTGGTGGTGGTGGTGGTGGTGGTGGTGGTGGTGGTGGTGGTGGTGGTGGTAATGATGATGATGATGATGATGATGATGATGATGATGATGATGATGATGATGATGATGATGATGATGATATACTCAGTAGCGCTCCCGACTACAGCGTGGACACTACATCGTAGTATCACGCCGAAGTGCACAAGCAATTATTGCAAGTGAAAGACTTGCTCAAGGTCGGTGCACCGTGACATTCGGTGGATTTGAATCTGAAGTCCTCCAAGACACCGAACCCACCTCTAAGACACCGAACCCACCTCTTAGACACCGAACCCACCTCTACACGGTACACCACCGCAGTGTTTTGCTACACAGTGTAATTGGTATAATAACTGTCGAGCTGAAAACAGTCGTGGATTTTGAAGAGCTGTCTATTAAATCACAGTGTTGCATAATTCAATGATCCAGTGACATCTAGTTATTGCAATTGCCCGATACCCATTGGCGAGTGCATTGCGCATACGGAATATGGATATCTAGCGATTAGGCGAGCAAACATTTAAAAAATTATTTATTAGTTATTAATATTATTTTTTGCTTCTACAGCTTTCATTATTGTCATTGTTATGATAACAATAATTATAATTAATATTGTTGTTGTTGTTATTGTTCTTACAGTGGATGAAATAGAGGACCATTCGGGTCAGTGGCTCGATGGTCTGGCCATACTTATGGCTGTCGTCGTCGTTGTCATCGTGACGGCCTTCAACGATTGGAAGAAGGAACGACAGTTTCGAGGACTACAGAGTAAGATCGAAAACGAACTGAAGTATGCGACTATTCGTCATGGAACCATCGAACAGATCCCAGTGAAAATGCTTGTCGTCGGTGACATCTGCCACGTCAAGTATGGTATGGCACTTTCAGTACTATGGCTGAAAGCTAACATGTATGGTATAGGAAGGAAATTTTTCCACTCTGTGGCTGTATGTTATTTCATTCTCATATATAATTATATTTATCTCCTG